>JANRGW010007632.1:1668-13677 GCA_024733675.1 Psilopsiagon aymara
GCTGGGGGGGGGGGGGGGGGGGGCAGCAATACCCTTGCCTGGCTGCCAGCCCCACAGATGCTCCTGTGTGCTTCTTGAGAGACACTCACACCACTCTTGCTGCCCTAACATCTCAATAATAAACCACAAGCACGAGAGAAATGGTGCCTGTCCTGCTGGGCAGGGAGCGCAGGAAAAGCCTGAGCCTTGGAGCAGTTGCAGGCTCAGGCTCCCCTGCCTGACGGCGATGTGGGGAGGAGGATGCTGTGGACGAGCTGAATGAAGCCATGCTCAGTGGCATGAGGAAGGGTTGACCTGGCGTCGGACACAAGGGTGTGGGGAGATGGCTGCGCCAGAGTGATCCAGATGGGAAAGGACATGAGTTCCGATTCCGAATGGGGAAGGACATGAGTTCAGATGTGGGGTTTTTCCTGCTGCAGGGCAGGGAGTGGGTCCATTCCTGGTGATGGGCTGTGCTAGCAGAGTGACTCTAGCTATCCGTCACTCTTCCACCCACTTCTTGCAGCAATCAGATGCTTAACACGGCTTTATTTTATAGTGCCCTGGCAAGTCCTCAATCCAGAGAGTCTGCAGACACACGAGAATGACTAAATAGGGACTACCAGGGCTCAGCAATACACTAAGTTCTTCAATACTGGATATTTTTGCCCAGTGCCTGGTCTGCCCCTGGGCTTGCTGCTTGAGCCCAGCAAGAACAGGGAGAAGCAGCTGCCTTTGGCTCAGGACCCATCCCTGGACAAGGCTCGCTGGCAAGATTCACTTGCACCCTTACTGCTTTTATTGAGAGGAAGTGCAGGGGGGCAAGGAGAGGAGCAGTGAGGATGGGATGCTGGGGGGATGACATGAGGGTGACAACCTGAGGACACCCCCTCCTGAACTGATGGACTATGGTGAGTCCAACTGCAGAGTTAACAGTGAAACTGCTCTTACTATTCAGTGTCTGAACTGAACGTGGCAAAACCCATTGGGCAGCCACTCGGCTGCATTTCGGGTACCGCAGTGTGGTGGATGGGGGGTCCATGCACACAGCCCTGACCTGGGGGTGCTTGGGGCGCGAAGGCAAGCACAGGCTCTCTCAGCAATGAGAGTGGCCCTTTTTAACCTGCACCTCATTCACTGAGTGGCTCACATCAGGGCTTATGGGCACAGGCAGGCGCAGTGCAGGATGCCCCAGCTCCTTGTCAGTCATTGCCCCAGAGGGTATGCAGCATCCCTCAGCTGAAGGCCAGTCTTGAATAGCTTTAACGTATTTCACAGACTACTTCCATCTATATGCTTTGTGCCAAAATGTTTCTCCCTCTTCTTCTTCCCCCCTTCCCCCAGAACTTATCAGTGAAAAAACAACCCCAGAAACCCCAAATATTTTGTTCAGATTTCAGCAAAAAGCCCCAACAATTCAAACCCTCCTCCCTGTGTGACAGAAGGCGGTTGGGTACACACTGCTTGTGGAACCGAAGATGCATGGAGGAACCTCGCCTACTTTAAGGCTGTTGAGAAGGTGGAGACAAAAACAAACCTTGTAATGAAGGCAAACAACTGCACCCCTTTTGTACGAAATCATCGAGGGCTATCTTTAGTAAGAAGAGCATCGCAGTGTGTGTTTGGAGCAAGTCCAGCCCTGCCCACAGGTGATGCTCAGTCAGGAGGGGGCTCTGGTTATTTGCAGGGTGATTCTGCCAGCTCTGGGTCTCATGGGGTGAACATCCCCATGGAGCTAAAAGGCAAACAGTGCTCCCGGTGCTCACCTGGCTTCAGCTCCTCCGCACTGCTTGAGGATGTTCCCATTGCTCGTTTCAAAAGCCAAAGCTTCTTTCCATAGGTGAAATCTGCCTTGAGCCAGCAGCAGCAGGCGCCTAAAGCACCCACTGAATCCCTCATGTGAACCTGTCAAACCTTGCTCATCCTCAGGGTCACAGAGTCCCCACGGGTTTGCCCATCCTGAGGGATGCTCCGGCTGCTGCTCCGGAGGGAGCTAGCAGCATCCTGCCTCCGGCAGCTGGGAAGCGTAGAGAGCCAGTGTGTGATGGAGGAACTGGTACTGCTCGCTCGTCTGGATCATCCCGCCTCTGCAAGGGAAAGGCAGGTCCCACTGACGCTTCCCGAAGCCCACAACGCCAACCCTGACTCCCTGCTTCCAGGGCACAAACATTCCAGCTTCACCCACCACATCCAGCTACCTCTGGAATAGGCACCAGAGTTGTCTGAAGAGTATTCAGGCTCAGAAGCAGCCCTGGGCTGTGCAAGATGCAGATCAGCAGCTGATTTGGCTCTGATTTTTACCAGTGCTTCTTGAAAAGGGTCAAAATTGAGTGTTTCTGGATGTAGTGGCTGAGCTGGAAGGGGCAGATTTGGCTCAGCACGGAGCTGCTCTCTCCCTCATGTCCTCCGGTCCCCAGAGCTGCAATAGCCCTGATAGGAAAACCATCCCGGTGTTGGGGAACCATTTGCTATCGACCCATCTACATCTCTCAGCAGCCCTTCTGGTTTCCATCAAAAGCCATCCCTGTGCCCCCTTGTGATGCTCATCCCCACATCCCTCCTCCCAAGCTTGGCATGCAGCAGGCCCCTGCTCCGAGCCCCCACCTGTCTATGCGGAGACGGCACACAATTCCCAGGATATCCACCTCCCCCTTGTCCTTCAGCTGCTGGCACCCGATCCTGGTGGCGATGAAGCAGCCTGTCCGTCCGATGCCTGCGCTGCGGGACACACAGAGCTGTGCTCAGCACCCACAGGATGCTTTGTCTGAGCTGAACATGCTCCTGCCTTGGTTTGCTGCCGTTGCAGGTTGGATCTGCTATGGGGGTGCTGCGCCCTGGATCCCTGCAGCACAGCAGGACTGGGTCGGGAGCATTCACATTTTCCCCTCCAGCGTTTGCAGACCGACCCCAAGGTGAGGAGCACACAGGGGCTTGGGTGAGGGGGAGCTCTTACCTGCAGTGCACAACGATGGGTCCTGGGCTGGCCGCACCCTGCAGAGTCTCCTCCACCTTGGACACCAAGTGCAGCAAGGGCTTGGCTGACTCAGGCGTCTGCTGGTCCGGCCAGGAAGGGAAGAGGATGTGTTTGACCTGGCGGCATTCACCTTCACGCTTTCCCAGCACGGAAGAGAGAGAAATGAGGATGTGGGAGCACAGTCACTGGGCTGGTCCGAATGAAGCCCAGCTCAAGCAGAGGCTGGGAGCCTGCTCTTCTCGTTTCCTCTGAATCCCTTTTTGCGCCTCTGCCATTCACCCCGAGGAGACCTCCATGGGCAGGCAGCAGTTCTGCAGCCCCCTCCTCTGCCAGGGGACTCCTAAGACCCAGCTCCTCGAGCAGTGAGCCCTCTGCTCTGCTCTCACAGTGTTGCCCTCCTGCTAGAGAGCCTGGGGATGCTGCGGGCACTGCCAGGCCCTGCTGAGCTCCCCCCCGACCCCAGGATGGAGCTCGAACCCACCTGGATGGAGAGATCCCGGACCACGTACTCCGTGCAGTCGCTCACCCGCTGCACACGGATGGTGAAGGGGCCATAGGTGCCCTCCTTCTGGGGCCAGTAGTGGACACATTTCTGAAGGAACAGGGCAGGATTTGGGCTGTGGAGATGCTCGAGGTCCCCAGCCTGCGGTGGGGACACAGGGATGCTCTGCCAGCCAGGGAGGGGAGGGAGGTGGGACAGTACCAGGACAGAGAGGGGGAGCCCCCCATGCAGGTGCTGCTTGGACAGAGCCAGGGCTCAGTGGGCTGCCAGCTCCCATTGCAGCCCGGATCCATCGGCTGAGAGCTCGCAGCCCTGGAGCAGAGCAGCTCAGGTCTGGAGGGACGCTGCTGTCTGCTGCTTCTGCTCCCCGTCCCAGGGGTTGCCCTGATCTCTTTATCCTGTTATCCCACTGGCAAAGCATGCCCGGAGCATGTGAGGAGGGGGGGACCAAGGCTGCAGCCCTGGGGTTCTCCATCTCCGTGGGCGAGGGGATACCCTCTGGGAACCTGCTCAGACCCCACATTTGGTCTTGCAGAGCCCTCTATTGTAGTAATTACCCCATCCCACCCTTTGCTTCTGGCTGGGGAGCTGGGCCTGGGGGGGGGGGACAATGGTACCTCTTTGTGCTCCTGGAGCTCGGTTATCATGATGATGAGGGGCACCTCCTCCTGCCACACCATCTCCCAGAAGTCACTCACGGTGTTCAGCATGGGTCCCTGCGTGGCAATGTACTCCCGGGGCCTTCCTGCGTAGCCCTGCCAAGCACATGGTCCACTGGTGATGGTGCAGGGGGACCCTGATGTGTGGGGAGCCTGTCTCCAGGCCACTGCAGCCCTTATGGTGCTTTTCTTCCTCTACAGACTGAACCATGCAGGCTATTACCTTCTAAACCTGTCTTTGAAATGCTTTGCTAGACCTGATCAGAAACTACCGGACGTCCTCTCCATGCTCCTGGTCCCACAGTCCAGGAGCAAGCCCATGAAGCAAGCCCCTGAAGCAAGCCATGTGCCCCCAAGCTCCTTGCAAGCATCCCTATGTTGCTGGTGTGATGATACCCGGGGTGATGGACATCCCAGCGGGGCAGAAATGCAGGGAGCAGCATCCTCACTACAGGCATTCCCCCAAGGACAAGCAGAGCCCATTCCGCCCTGTTTTGGGACCTGGGATAGTCCCAGCTGGGTCCCACCAGTCCTGTGGCCACCAGCCCCAGCATATGGGTCCCCAGTGTGGCACTGTGCACCAAAGGGTCTACAGCCTGATGCCTTGTGATGCTGTGGGCTGCAGCACCTGGGAGACCTTCGCTTTCCAAGCGGGCAGGACACGCACCGTGATGTAGTTGGCATTTATGTAGCTGCTTTCCTCCTGGTTCCCTGCCCTCCGGAGGCAGACCCGGCTCTCAGGATCTGAAAGACACAGAAGGCAGCACCTCAGGAGCCTGACCCTATCCACCCTCCCTGCCTCAGCTTCAAGGTGAGGCTGAGTCCACAGCTCCACGCTGTGCTCAGAGCTGTCTGCACCCTCCCTCAACCCCCTTCTTGCCCCACTTCACCCTCACTGCCATGGCAGGGTGCAGCCAGACATGCCCTGTACCGCAGTGAGATGTGGGGTGGGTCACCTGCAGGCAATGACCCCCAGGGCCAGAGCAGAGCCCAAATGAGTCCTCCTGTAACATTCTCAGCCTTTACACCCCTACTGCCATGCCCCTGGGCCATGAAAGCCGCACATGGCAGGGATTGGGGAATACAACCTGGGGGGCAGCTCCCCACAACACACTGTGCACCCCTGCTCTGCGCAAACACCCAGGGACCCCCCACCATCACTGCCTTGCCAATGAGAGGTAAAGGGATGCAGTGGCACTCACTGGGGAGGATGGTTTTGTATCTGTCCTTGGAGGCACGTCCAGGGATCTCCAGCTCCTCCGGGCTCACAAAGTTGGGTGGGATTTTCTGCAAGGGGAGAGCACAACGATGAGGAAAACCCCATTGCTGCTGCTTGTGTCCCCTCTGGTGGCAGAGCTGGTCCCCCAGAGACACAGGGCTAAGCCAGGGACCTAACAGCGTCCCAGCTCCTGAGGTGAGATGTGGGGGCCACCAGGGAGCCTGGCATTGGCGGTCAGCACAGGGGCACCAACAGGACTTGTGCACACCAGGGAATGGGCAGGCAGGGAATGCCCAAGGACCCCCTCACCTCTGTTTGCCCACATCCCCTTCCCCGGCACCGCTGGGCTCAGGGCGGCCCTTGGAGATGTCCCCCCAGCAGCCCCATCACTGCCATCCTCTGCTGTGCCTCCTGTGAGGAAGGGGAGAGGAGGGGACCATCGCACCACAAACTCCTCCTGGAGCTGTGTCAGGCTCTGGGTGCGCTGCTGGAGCTCCTCTGTCCTCAGCACGCGGCTGGATGTCCTCAGGAACTGCAGTGTGATATCCCGCGGCGTGCAGACGGGCTGGATGGGCTCCACGCTCCCCAGCAAGCTCATGTCCAGCATCAGTGACATGTTGGAGCCCCTCCTGTATGGCAAAGGGATCCTTGGCTGAGCCTCTGCACCCCATGCTGCCATACCATCAGTTAGAGTCACCCCACACTGAGCAGAAGCCAGGCAGAGAATGAGAGAGGATGCAGAAAGGCAGAGTCCGGAAGGTGCAGGGGGTGAGGAACAAGGAACGAGCCGGAGCATTTCACCTTTCATTGGCATCTGCACAAGCTGGGGGGCAGCAGGCACCAGCGTTGGGCTGGGCAGGGGAGCTTGGGCAAGGCCAAGCCGTGGGGATGCACAGCACCGTGGGTACCTGTGCTGAGCGGGCAGCGCAGGGCTCAGGATGCAGCCCCTCACCTCTCCTGAAGACGCACGTGCTTCTTGGCAGAGGGACTGGGCTTGTCCTTGTCCATGGCTGTCCCGGCCGCCCGGGCTGTCAGACTGCCACTAGGAGCTCTGGAACACACCAAGCAGGATTGTACCATGCTGCGGCAGCCACAAGGCCCTGGTCCTGAAGCACAGGGAGCGGATGCAGGGGGCCCTCAGCCATCGGAGGGGAAGCGGCTGGAAAAGAAAAGGCAGATCTGAGGGATACCATGATGCTGGGTACCCCCCGAGAGACGGTCCCCGGGTAAGTCACCGCTCACCCTGAAACCATGAGCCCTGCATGCGGGTGGGTGGCACAGGGGGACATCCCAGCGTGTTCACCCCCTGGGATGCCCACAGCACTGCAGACCACAGGGGCACTCATTGGTGACCCTGGGCATGGCATTTGCTTGCACCGAGTGGAGAACACCCAGGCCCCATGCTCTGGTTTTGGGGGAGTCCAAGATGCTCTCCGCATCCATGGGAAGCACACGCTGCCGCATGCTTCCAGACCTTCCCCGCCACGCCTGCTGCGGCCTGGTGGGGAGGAGGGAGAGCAAGAGCACAGCAGCATCAGGCTGGTGAGATGAGGCAGGCTGAGACACCACAAGGAGCCTGGCCAGCTCCTGCTGTTGGGAAACACGGGGCCAGGCACCCTCGCCAGCCTCGTGGCTCTGACAAGGGAGGGATGACCCTGGGGCTGCCTCATCCATCGCTCAGGTTTCAGCAACCGTCAAGAGGAAACTGCTTTATCTGGGTGGTTGAGCAAGAGGCAATGGGGTAGCCTGGCTGGGGGAGGGTGACCGGGCCCCACCACCCCCAGGACAGAATCCTGTAGGGATGCGGGTGATGCTCTGGGCAGAGCTCCTTGTGGCACAGGCAGCCCCCTGGGACCAGGAGGCTCCTTCCCATCCTCAGCTCCTTCCATGAGGAAGAAACAGATTCAAAGGGACATGGGATGCTGTGGCGCTGGAACCAGTGAGACCCCAGCTACCCATCAGCTCAGGGAGGTCCTGCAGAGAGCTGTGTCCACACTGTGGCAGTGCCATTTGGGGGCACAGCTCAGACAGGAGCTGTTCCACATCACTCCCTGCTGCCCACAGCACTTCTGGGGGGTGGCCAGGCTGCTGCTGCCACGCACCCCATCCATGTGCCCCATGCAGGGTGCCTTAGAGGCACTGTGCTACTGCAGCATCCCCTTCCAGGCAGGGCAAGGGCGGCTGCTCCCTTGGGGAGCTGGGGAGATGCGACCGGAGGCGGCAGCAGCTCCAGCCCCAGCAGTCCCATCCCTCACACACCAGCCAGGAAACACCTGGGACATGACCCAGCCAGGCCCCCGGCAGGCAGGAGGGCCCTGGAAGAGCCCCCGATGCCAACACTGCAGGGGGGCGTCCCATCACCCATCACCCTGCCCAGCATCCCAGCCCTGCCCCGAGTTCTTGCCCCATGGGATCCCGTCTCCGGCTGTGCTGGGGGCTGCCTACCTGCTGCCCGTGGCGGGGGCTCCCTCGGTCTCGCATGGGCCCACAGGCACCGCGTGCATCAGTGACAGCCACAGAATGAACGTATTCAGGAAGCTGCTTATCAAAGGAGCTGCTGCTCTGCCGCTTCCTCCCCTCTTCCGCACACCCTCCCTGTCACTCACACATGTACCGGCCACAGCACCGCCGCTCCATCTGCACGGCCACGGCCCTGTTCTGGGGGCACCGGGTTCACTTGCCCCACAGGGAGCCAGGTTGGGGCAGCCACAGAATCCCAGCACGGTTTGGGTTGGAAGGGACCTTAAAGCTCATCCAGCTCCAGCCCTGCCATGGGCAGGGACACCTTCCTCTAGAGCAGCTTGCTCCAAGCCCCATCCAACCTGGAGTCCTCCCATCCCTGTCTCCCTGCTATCCCCTTTACCCTGGTTCCCCAATCCACCATGGGGCAAGCCGGGGCTTGGTGCCTCTCACCCTCATTGCCTGCCACGAACAGTGTGGTCCTTGTGCCACCCCACTCTCTGCCTGGAAGGTGCCCTCCACCACCCCTCTGCACCCGGGATCGTCCTTGGGCTTTTCAGGGGAGCACGTGCGCGCTCCCCCGCCTCAGCAGAGCAGGGAAGGGGATGCGTTTGCGGAGGCTGTGGCTCAGGTAGGACAGGTCTGCCCATGGGGCACTGCACATCCTTCCTGTCAGTGCCTGCTGCCGCAGCACTGCCACTCTTCCTGTTTGTTACTGCCCAGGCTCCACGCAGGGACACTTCCTTCCTCTCAGCTTCCTTCATCCCACCCTGCTGCATCCCCCCCAGCCACCGTGGGCCTTGCCTCCCCCTGCTGCTCCGCTGCCTCGGGCTCACTGCAGTGACCAGGGCTGTCTCTGGGATCTGTGGTGCCAGCACTGCCCATCACTGAGGTGTCTGTGCATGCCTGAGGGTTTGCGAGGGAATGCAGAACATCTCCATGGGAGACCCTCTTAGTGACACTTTATACCCAAGAACTGGGAAATCAAAGGGCCCAGACTCCAGAGCAAAGTGCTGGGCTTGACCAGCAGCACAGCAGCTTTATCCTGGAGAGCAGACTCTCCTAACACACCAGCATCTGTCCTATGAGCAGATGCCAGGGTGCCGCAGCCGCTGCACATCTGTATTGGACTCTGTATCAGGCCTGAGGATAGCCTGAGGAATTGATCCCTGTCCTAAGCGGGATGAAAGAACTTGGCTGCAAGGGCCCATTGACAGCTCCACGATGGACACAGCCACTGGGCATGTGTTGGTGCCACCCATGTGCCCACACTCACTCCCAGCTTGCCTGACTGCCAGGAGGACCCGCACAGACCATGCTTTGGCCCAGAGACCATCCACAATAACCTTGCAGTGCTCAGAGGTGCTGAGTGAGCCCACACATGCAGAGTGAATGTTCCTGTTTACTCACTGGTGGCCACCCATGCATGAAAAGGGCATGCAAAGCACAGAGTTGTGTGCGCACTGCTCCTGGCCAGCTCTGTGCCATGGCTTGGAAAGCAATGCTGCCACCCTACTCCTCCTGAGGGACACACACGGGGCACGGGATGTGTTCCCTGCCCATGGACACGTGTGCTTGGGCATCAGAAGTTGGGATGTAGGGACTGGAGAGGTCTGTGGCAGGTCTTGAAGGGGCTGTAGCCATGGTTGTATATTCAGAAAGCCCAGCAGGACATGGGGACTCTATGGAGCTGGTGCTTCAGGGAGGGCGGTCTGGATTTATCTCTGACTGATACTTGCTGGTTGGTCACTTGCATTTTACAACTCCACTTCCATGGGATCATCTTGCACCCTGAACATCCTCTGGCCCTACCCTTACAGTCACTTCCCCTTGTGCAAAGAGCAGCTCTCAGCTTCAGATTCCTCCTCTCCCAGCCACCCTGCCTGATCCACACCCCAGCACCTCTCCTCACCCTCTCCAAACAGCAGCATATCCCCAAGGTCACACCAGCCCAGGCAGGCACCCAAGTAGCACCCAAATGCAGATGCTGCCCCGCAGTCTCACTCCCCTGAAGTTGCCTACCACACCATGGCCTCCATCACCTTTAGGTCCAGAGCTCAGGAAGGGCTGGTCTTGCTGCTGCTGACACGGCTGGGAGCTCAGGGCGTTGTGCAGGGTTTTGGAAGTTAACCCATCTCCTCTGCTGCCTAAACATCGTTCATAGGCTTGAAGGTGAAGCAGCTGCCTAGGGATTAAGCAGACCCTGTTAAAATTGGTTGATCAGCTCCTGGCGGGCGTGAGGACCATGCAATGAGCCTGAGCATCCCAAAGAGCCGCTGCAGGGGATGCAGTTACCGCGCGGTACCGGGGGCCCCGTGGCGCCCCGGCGGTCTGCGGACAGCCAGGACCTGGGAGCCGAGCGAGGGGCCTCTGCAGAGCGCTACTCCCAGAGAACCACGGCTCGCTCCTCCAGCGCATTCCCAAGGACAGCCCCGGCGCTCGGTGCCGCGGAGGGAAGCGTTTGGCACGCCCGGGCAGTGCTGGCGGGGCTGCGGGAGCTCGGAGCCCGCAGAGCAGCGCTGCGCGGGAGCCCGGAGCATCCGACAGGGATGGAGCTGATCCCGGGCGGAGAGAGCCGGAGGGAGAGGACGTGTGACCTTCCTCCCCACTGCCGGTGATGGTCTGCGCTGAGCTTGCTCCTGCTGCGAGCAAGTAAGCAATTGCTGTTTCGTTTTCAATCCAGGCTGATCTTGCCAGCCCCTGCGCTCCTGCCCTCTCCTCAAGGAGAACCAAAAGGATGTTTTATAGCCTGAATTTCTTGCTTAACTCTTTATTGGGTTTGTTTTCCTTCTTTGAATGAGTGCCGAGCAGAACCACGTTTGGTTCCTGGGATCAGATATTCTCCCACATCTCCTGCAAACAAGCCAAGCTTTCCTTCAACTTTGCAAACAGAAAGGCAGAGGCAAAGCAGGTGAGCCACCAGCCCATCTACGTGGGGCCAGCAACGATGCAGAGGTGTGGGACTAATGCGAGCTGCATTGGCACAGGAACAGCTCTGCTGGGAGAGCTGTTCTAGTGTGAAAGCCCTTTATAGCACATGGAGGTGAGGGTAAGAGAAGCCAAGCCTGCATGTGGGGCCAGATCTCCAAGGTGGCGAGGCTTTACCCAACAAATGCCAGAGGAGAAGCCGCAGAGGCACAGCAAGAGCCATGGGGTTTCATGGTCACCCAGGACTGCAGCACGAGGAGACACAGCTGCAGCAGCATCTTGCTCATCCATGAGTCTCTTGGGCTTGTTCTGCACTTCGCCTGGAAACCCTGCAGACTCGTGCTGCTTGCTCCCAGGAGCCCTTGGCACACTGCAGCCTGGGGCAGCAGGGTCCTTGGCACCCAGTGGCATGGCTTGAGTCCTCTCGCCTTCCCCTGCAAAACTGGGTCAGGTTTGCTCTGCACACCCCTGGGCTGTGTTCTGATGGGGTCACTGAGTGTGGTGACACCTCAGCGGGTATAGGGGCCGTTATCAATAACAGGAAGCAAACTTGTCAGGACAAGCAGGAGGGAGGGAGATGCTCAAAGAAAGGAAGCGGTTAGCAAGCAGTCACTTCCATTTCTGCTGCGAGACAGCCTGTGCCCACGTGGCGCTGGGCCCAGGGGAAGTGGGCCTGGCTTTCTGTAGGCTTATCTGGTCTGGGATCAGTGGTGAGTGCTTTCTGAAGAGCACACAGCTCCAATCCTAGCCTGTGATAGCAGCCAGAAAGAAGAGAGTAACCCAGGGGTGGTTAAAAATAGCCCACTCTCAGCAAACGTCCGGTGCAGAAATAGGTTCAGCAAGTCAAACAGATGCTGGGTTTGTCCCTCCATGGGGGCTAAGCTTCTTAACCTCGCTAAAAGCATCCCATACGTGTGATGTTGATGTGTCATCTGTCCCCAGCATAGGATGGACCTGTGGATGCAGCGACCTGGGGCGAAGGGCTTTGCTGCTGCACGGTCAGGCTGGGGAGGATGTGCCAGCAAGCAGCTCCTGCATGGAAGCTTGGAGGTGAGGATGAGTTGGGGCTGTCTGAAAGACCGGTGGTACAGGAGGAGGCTATCCAAGAGCTTGGATCCTCCAGTTCCCAGCTGCTGGCATGGCACAGCCCCTGCTGGACAGAAGGTGTCTCCGTGCAGGTTCAGCTGTCCTTAGAGCAGCCCCAATGCCTAAAGGGGCTTCAGGAAACCTGGAGAGGGGCTTTGGACAAGGGATGGAGGGACAGGAGAGGGGAATGGCTTTAACTGCC
>JANRGW010007635.1:0-60295 GCA_024733675.1 Psilopsiagon aymara
CAACCTGTGGGAGTTGCATTCTTTCGATTCTCCATGTAGCAAACTGTGTGGCTGATTTACGGCCTAAACCACGACACAAATGAGGAGTGATTTGTGAGGCCCAAAACCCTATATATACCTAAATGTTTAGATCTCTCCTATACAGGCAATATACTAGTAGTGGTCTTTTATTAAAAATTCAATTTACTGATTCTACCACTCTCTGTTAATGACCAGAAACATGCAGCAGTATTGAGTGGTGTTCATGGATGGCTGGATAAGCAAGCTTCTTCCAAGGGTGGAATACAGACCTTCATAAAATGAGATGTTCAAGTCTTCACATCATTAGCGGAGTTTTAGACCATATGCTGCCAAGCTCAAAAGTAGCCAGGCTGAGCTTTCTGTGTCAAACTCATTATCCCACAAAACAAATGTAGTCTCATGCTTTCTGGAAACAGACGAAAGTCTCAACTTTCAGTCAGAATCTGGTTTGTTCGTAATCAGGATCTATAACAGAGTGCAGAACACTGCCTTTTTTTACGAAACAGCTTTTTTCCTTATTGAATCAAGGACCTTTCAAGTTTCTCTCTAATTCTTGACATTTTATTGCCAGCAGTTACATGTATACAGCAGTTCTAACAGTAAGGAGAAACCTCCCTGGAAGGCGTTTTTTTTATCTGATTTGCCATTACAGAGTGTTTGAATTTCTCACTGCATGGCCTCAGCATAAAATAGTTTCAAATTCATGAAAAATTTAGTTGTGCACTGTTGGTTGAATGTTTTAATAGGAAAATATGATGGCCTAGGAAATGGAGAAGGATACCTCATGTCCACAACTGGGCACTTCTTCCTTCCCAGCTCTTCTATTGCTTTCTGCTATCACTTATTTCTCTTGCTTATTGCCTCTGATCCTCCCTATCTTCCCTATTATTTGTTTTCTCTCTTGTTTTATTAATCATACTATATTAACTTCACAATAAAGGTCAGTTCCATCTCAACAGGCCAGAGACAAAGCTAACTCTGCGAACAGCATTCCTCTTTGGAACCATAAGCAGTTTTCAAGGCTGTGATTGTTTGTATACAGAACTGAACAGCCAAATATTTCTTGCTGATAAACTCTGAGAGTTTCCTTTTTTCTTAAAAATTAAGGCTGTCATCCTTAGCAGTGTAAGTCATCATGAATCAGCAGTAATAGGAAATTCATACTATGACTATGTGGACTAACATAATCTCAGGATTTTATCAGACAATTTTACTGGTTTGATATTTAAGAAGTGATATCTTTAGCCCCATAATTTTATAAATCACTCTACATTAAAAAAATCATTTAATGAGACATAAGCTTCTAAGTATTTGAACCATCAAAGAAAATAAGTCTTAGGAGCCTAAGCAGTTCAGTACTGCAAGACTTGAAAGACATATATAACATATGCTCTGGATCTCGCCCTTCTTTCACACAAAGCCTGGGGCACAGAACTGAACTTGACTTTCACAGTCGCAGTCAGGGACCTGATGCCACTTGCTGGACATGTTCTAACTAAACATTTCTTTAATTCAGACCACCTCATGCCCACTGTTTACAAAAAAAACTCAAGTTCATGCATAAGCAAATTTTATGCTAACCATGTATAGGCCAGCTCCTTATGCTTAGCAGAGTCTGTGCAATTCAGTGTCACAAAAGGTTATAAAATGTGTTGGCATATTATTTGAAGGGATGTCTCTGAATAATTTAATTTAAGTATATAAACAGAGGCAAGTGTTTTTAACAAGTTTAGTGAAGGCTGGATAATCTCAACCTCTTACTGTAATAACTGGAGAATCTTCTCCAGAGGATGTCAGAATAAGCACTTTCCTCTGTGCTAAATCCAGAAGGTGCCAGGGAAAATTAGGTTTGCAATGACAGAATAAATTTCATGAGCAATTAAGACTAACTCTATGGTGAACTCTAAAATGCCAAGATAAAGTTCTTGTGTCTATTACTTAACAAGTGCAGTAGCAGAACACAAACTGGACTGGATAGATACAGTTCTAGCTATACTGCAAAACAAATTCCAGCATCTAAAGCCAAGTTTCAACTAGATGTGAAGCCTTTCAGCATACAGGATGCCTTCACACTTTTTAGATGCACTCCCTCTGGAAGTCAAACAGTAGTTTCTGCCTAAAAAAAGCATATATATTATATATAATGATGTTCTTATTTCAAGGTTTGTGGTTTTCAATCATATAATCAAATCATAGAAGAGTTTGTGTTGGAAATGACTTTCAAAGGTCATCTAGTCCAATCCCTGCATTGAGCAACTTTATTTTGTTCTTGGAGAATTCAACAGCCCGAAAAGTTAGTGTAATCTCAGGAAATCACCATTTTCATCATGTGCGTTTCCTGCCTCTTACTAGTCCTAAGTAAACAGATCTCCTGGCAGAAACCCATGCTGGAAAGTCATAGAAATAAAAGATTTTGTTTTGGTGCTTTCTGGATAAGGAATCCTTCATTGCAAACACAGTATGTAAATAAAAGTTAATGATACTAGGTTGTTACTATACTTCATCTTAATAAATAAAGGAGAAAAAAGATTTTTTTTTTTAGAAAAAAAGCAGGAAAAAAAACCCAAAAAACCAAACCAAAACCCAGAGGAGAGAGGCTGGGTAAGTATGAATTCAGTGAAGACACGAAAGAGTGATTCTGTGTGCAGAGGGAGAAGTGATATTCGGTGACTTCTGGAAAGAGGACAATCACAGCTTACACATGCAGCGCTTTCCAGTGGAAGTGGAATTGTAGTGTGGTACTGGTGCAGTAAAGAACTGTGGCACACACTGCTTCCTGCCCAGCTGATTTCCAACATGCCCATGGCCCCACAGCAGATGAGACATGGCCAGTAGAACACTCCCGAGGCTGAGTCAGGAACCATGGCCAAAGGTGTGACAGTGATGACTGGAAGAGTTGATTTAACTGTGATAGTGGTTTCCTTAGTTCCTTGTTCCCAGTCAACTCCCTTGGATGGAAAAAGGTTACCTAAGCAAAAGTTGTCGTGGGTCCAAAGAACCTGGAGCGCTGTGCACTGGGTTGCAAGAATGAGGAAGCCGGTGTGATTTGTTGGCTTAAACAGGTAATAACAGTAAATCTTCTCTAGCAGTGAGACATCTGGTGATGTCTGCTGAAAGTTGTCTCTGATACCCCAGCCCTATATAATTTAAATTCATCCAATACATTTTGTTGAAAGGGGCCTCTAGAGTTCACCTGATCTAGTCATTCGTCTCAGAGAAGGGGCAGCCTCAAAGTCTGAGCAGGTTTCACAGTATTGTAACCACGTGGGTGTCAGGTATGTCCAATGATAGAGATTATGAAAATTTTCAATGAAACCCATTCTGGTACTCAGTCACCCACACTATGAATAGTATTGTCTTTTACACATAGCCAGAAGTCTTGCCAACACGTGCCCACTGTCTCTTGCCCCTTTGCTGTCACCTCTGAGAAGAGCTCCTGTCATGTCTATAACCACCATTAGGAAGTAAGACAGCAACCACTTCACCTTCTCTTAGCCTCCTCCAAGTCGAATACACCTCTGTTCTGTATTTTTTTCATCATACACGGAATGCTGGCTTTCCAATGGAGAGGAAATCTTTCATGTGGAGTCTTCCTAAACTTCATCTACAATTTGTTCCATGAACAGAATGAATTATAGACCAGTTCCAGAACAGATTTGTACACTGAACCTTTCTACAGGACTCGCATTTCAGTCATCCAGACTTCATATGCAACGAGTATACTTGCTTCAACAACTAGCTTTTCATTCAAGCTATAAAGCAAGCAACTCTTTTGCTTCTTAAAAGTAACTTGAGAAGTTGCAAACTATAGTAATTGCAACACATCCACTACATAGATAAAGATTTCAGAAGGGTTCATTTTTTTTTTTTTTTCCACTGTAAAACTACTGAACAAAATCCCACTGTGTTACTAGGAAAACAAAGGCAGAATTAGCAAGGTTTTATGTAGACATCCTTAATTTATTGTTTCCAAGTGAAGTTATTCTAACTGTGCCTTAGTGCTGCAGACAGCTTGATATGTAGCATTTCGATATTTGGGGAAGAGTAGTGAGGAGGGTGATCATTTTGTGAGCATACTTCACTTTGTTTACATGCTCTACATCAAATTTATAACTAGAAGCTGATCTAATTAAAAAAATTAATCATTTCAAGTTAATAAAAAAGATTAGTTAGAATCAGTTAAAGTTAATAAAGTTAATCTGTTTTCTCAGAAAGTCTCAGCTTTCTAGGAAGTTGTACAGTAAGTGTCTTTAAATATAGAACATCAGGGAGAAAGACTGTTCTCTGCTATCTGTCACAGTGTCTCTTAAAAGCTTTGATCTAAAAGGCCTTTGCTTTTATGGTTAAGAAAAAAAAAAAGAGTTTGCAAAAAATGATGCCATTTGATGATCTCTGACACATAAAGAAGCCTTGTATAGAAAACGAAAATACTTTAAAACGCCACCTCTAACTGGCTTCTGAAAAAGCACATATTTCAAGTTTGAAGAACAAAATTGTTTTTCCTCATATAAACATTCATTTAGGTCCCACTCCCACACAGCACTGACTCCTCCAATAAAGAGTATGACTCATATAATTGCTGGTGAAGGATATAGACTTTTCTTTCTGGTACTAAACATCAGACAGGCATCAGAACTACAAAGTTATTAACTGAGATTTATCACAAACTAGCATCCACTGACCCCAGAATAACTTCAGTTCAGTTGTTACTGAGCTCTCCACCTCCTTTCTGGACACCAGATGAGTTTTTATTGTAAATGTAAACCCACTAATGTCATTTGCTTCCTTAAAAGACACACTTTAAGTCACCTATATTGTCTTACCTAAAACCTTTATCAGTTAAATGAAATTAGGAAAAAAAAAAAAAAAAAACAAACCAACAAATCTCTTCCTTCTTAGGTAACTTCCAGAAACTTTGCCTTTAGTTCTCCTTCACATTTTCTGAGTTCCTCCCTTTTCCACACTTCTACTTACCAGCTTTTCATGCAGACACCGAGTCTTTAGCCTACCCCCAAAAGAGCAGGATGCTGAGACACCTCTTTCTATTCTTGTAACAACTTGACTCATACCCTCTGATTTACTCGCCTATCATTCTGTCACAAACACTGCTGTAATGATCTCATCAAAGCATTTTTTTTTTTTTGCTTGTAAGACACAAAAACTGATTAATAAATACTCAGTTGTAAGTTTCCAGGCAATCTTTCAGATTTGGAAGACAAGACATGTTGCTATTTATAGTACCTGAACCATATTCCTAGAGTGGTGTATCTATCTTAGAAAGAAGTGAATACATACATGTATCAGTGCTACCACTCTCACAGGCAGACAGATCCGTATTTATTTTCCTAAAAAGGAAAAACGTGTACAACCATTTTCAGGCATGTATAGGCCCAGTGTTTTGAGGACTAGGAGTACCACAGTTGTTAGTTAGTCTAAGGTCTCTGAATGAAACTGAATTGCTGGCTTATGGCAAATGAGCACCGCCTGTGAATAAACTGACTGTGGTATATTAGTGGCTGAAAACCAACAAAATGACAGAAAAAATGTTAGACATAAAACAGTGACCTGGGGCCTCAGATGGAGAGTCACGCCTAGTTAAAGTAGGGGCAAACAACTCACAGTTCAAACAATAACATCTGTTAGAAAACTAAGCAACTGAAAAAGCATTTATTACTACACTGAGTTTTAGGAGTAATTCACTTCAGACAGGTTAACTGTGTTTGTCATGTAACTCCCAGGCATTTTTCCATGCTTTGATAATAGCAAGGCATCTATGGGATACTTAAATACAAAATGCCTTCAAACAAAGATATTTAAGCCCTACCTCGAGAGTCAGCCGTGGCTATGTCTGTGTTCTTAGCATAGAAGCTCAGATCAGAATAGGAAAAAGTCATATCTTCCTTGAATCCTGCTGCCTCGCTTCTTTCACTGGAAGTTGTTTCATCTAAAATGGCAAAAGGACTACCGTATTATAACATATCCAACTGAGAATGCTTAGGTTCAAGTCATGCTTTGAAAGTTCCACACTGGGGGTAGGAAATGCACTGTTCAGGTTTTCATTCACCTTCCTTTTAGACTTTTCTTTTTTTTTTTTTTTGTTTCCTTTCTCATAGGTACTGATGCAAACTCCTGCAAGTCAGACATCAGCCTCATAGCATGCAAGTAGCTGATTCACTGAGGCACAGTGGAGTCTCTCCATTGACTTTAAAAATCTTAAAAGAAATAAGAAACTTCCTCTTTGTGACAGTTTCCTCCTTTCAGGCAAAAACAATATTGGAGAGGGAAGAGGCAGGCAATGTGCGATGGTTTCCATCTTGAATCTTCTCCTTAAATTATTTTTATTCCTTCTTAAAAAATAAAATTATGAAATATTCCCTTCCTTTCTTTCTCTGTGGTTGATGCTCAAGAACACTGCAGAAGCATATTTAAGAACACTGAGTTATTGATTTCTTTATACATATCTGAATGAGGGTAAGTGCTTATATCCTAATTAGCTCTTCATCCCTGGTTACATAACTAGGAAGTACCAGATGACTACATTTGCTGTGTTACAGGAAAGCTCAATAGAAGTAATGTAGAGTTCATACAGTGAATCATTTTTAGATTTACCTGAGTAGAACATTTGCAACCAAAAAAAAAAAAAAAAAAAAAATAAAGAGAAGAAACTTGTATTTATTTATATTAATAGGGCACAAACATCTTATATATATATATATATATAACGTGATTTGTGTGGTCTTCATCACAGTTAAATTCCTACCAAAAAGACTAGGACTTGTATCTTCTTATTTCCATTCATAAGAATACTTTCCCTCTTTTCTTTTCCCTGTGCTAGCTATGGAGTTAATCACATATCTATTAAACATCATAGGGACAAAAATAAAAAGACACTCAAAATAAAATCTTAAAAGCAAAACTGTTTAGGGCTATCACTGAACAAAGGAGAACAAAGGACTGAATTACTCATAAGTTTTTGCTTTATGATAGGGGTTTTAGTTTTTAATGCAGTTGGAGGAGATTTTGGTCATGTCTCTTTATCCTCTGTTTAAAAACTTGAAAAGTCTTCTTGATTGCCCAATAATAATCTTCTAATCTGGCATTATTAAAATAGTGTCTCACACTATATTTTTCTCAGCAGATTTTACTCTTCTGGTTTGTATAGATATCTGGAGAGGAAGTTTGAATATTTTTGAATAATCGACTTTAGAAATAGCCTAATTTTTAGTATCATAGGACCTGGAGGAAATCCAGACTTTTGTGATGTTATTAATTCAGGAATGTTCATTGCTAATCTTGCTTATTTTAAAAATTTATGGTTAATTCCCAAAAATTTAAGAACAGGAATTAAGGGTTTGGGTCAAAGCCTCATACTTTTCATTTGTTTCATAGTCTTTGGACAAGAGATCAGTTGTATTAAAAAAGCGTCATGTACAGTACACACAGATACAGTGTTAGCTCAAAGCAAAGCTACACAATAAATGTGCTTTTTGGTCAAGATCACTCTGGTAATTCTCTCAGAGATAAGTTGGCACAGAGTGCACAAGGTGAGGTGGTGTGGAGTGCTTAGACAACAGGCCTAACCTCATGCCATGCACATCAAAATCTCCACATGACTGAGCCACAAGACATAGCCAGAAAACTGCACACAAAGTCAAAGACATGAGCAGCTGTGAGAGAAGTTTCTACATGAAAGAAACACAGAGTATGAGGAATTTATGATTTAGTCATTCTGCATTACTTAATTGACTCAATTAACTGAAATTTCACCAAAAAACATACACACTAGGTGTTAAAATACTGCATAAACATGTCTAGAGGTGATGAACATAGGAACCATGTTCCTACACAGCAATTAACCCATGACACGATTTCTTTCAGCCAAGATATCTCTCTTTTTTGTACTAGATATAGATAGGACAGAAGTTATCTCTATTGAATTTTCTTCTGAATAAAAAAATCACTTGTAAGAGAGCTACAAACTCCTTGTAAGTTCTCCCTTTAGTTATAAGTTTTTCATGATGAGAGATTTGCATAGGGTGAGAAAAAAATCTGCTGTATCAGACCGATGTAGCAAGAATGAAGTGGAATTCAGAGACTCCAAGCTTCAACATTAGCTTCATACCAGCTATCTGCACAGTTCTAAAATTTTCATTATTTTTTTTCTGAAATTATACTTCTGAAACAATTTGCTTCAAAAGAAGTAAAATGTTTCATTAAAATACCTTTAATTTTTTCATAGTTCTCTGAAACAAAATAAACTGTCCTGATAGGTTTCAGTGAAAATCAGCTATGTGTTCAACTTCATTTTGGGTATCACACTGTTAAGAGAAACGTGTCTACTGACGTTTCTGGTATTTCTAGTTTTTATCTTCTCTAATACATAGAGAGCTGTATTTCTCATGAAATGGCATTGAAGTTGCATTTCTATCAGAAGGAGATCTACAGCATGCTCTTGAGAGATATAGAATTTCTGATGGCCATAAGGGATAAATTAAAACAATGAAAAAAAGAAATATGAAACACCCCAAAACTGCAAATGCCTCACAGTTTTCATAAGACAAGCACTGATAAGAAAATTCAGTCTTAGATCTTTTGATATTCCAAAATTAAATACTCTATACCAGTTAAAAACCATGAAATGTTCCTGCATTTATCTGATCACCATATGACATTTTGATTTTTCTCAGACTTTTTTTCTCAATAACAATCTGATTTTGAGAAAACTGCAGCTTCCTTTGGGTAAACAAACAAGCAAAATAAATAAAAAAACCCACCCCTGTTTGTGATATTTGATTCATAGCTAGTTACCTTGGTAGCATTTTACATCTATTTTGTGTTAACTAGCACAGGCTGGCAGAGGAGTCTATGTAAAGTGTATAAAAATCAAGCTCTATTAATAAGAACACGAATTTTAGTAGGAATGCCAAGAATCAAGCTTCTTTTCTACAACAGGCTATTATATTATGGAAATGTGTTTTCTAGCTGTTGTGCCTGTCTAGACTGCTATCAGCAGTTTGTATTTGTTATGAAAGCCTGCAGCTGGTCCATGCAAAGTTTGCTGTTCTGTAGCCCATCTGCTCAGAAGAGATCTGTAACACTGCCCAGTTTGGAGTAACACTCCCTTACCATTGTAGTTGCAGTTTCTAAATAGAATTCTGAAATAATGATGGTTACTTGCTACTTTCAGATCTCAGTAAATTAACTCCTGTCTGGGCAGATGGCTATCCGGCTGCTGAAACCAGAGACAACTGAGAATCAGGCAAATGAGTTCGGGGAGTAGCATCCTTTCATTTCTGTGGCTTCCTTGATCCCTGCAGTCCCACCAAAACTGTGATGCTGAATGTTCTCAGGAGATGAGAAGGTGTCAATGAAGTTAAGTGTGAACAAATGCACATGTTAAATGCAGGAGACAAAAATAGAAGCCTCGGAACTTTGTGCCCTATACACATCTAATGTGCTATGATGTTCCCAGGATTTCCTGAACTTAACTTTAGACAAAATTTGAGTAAACAAGTCCAACACCCATTTTAGCATAAGTCAATAGATGTGTTGTCAACAGAAATTCTAGAAAACCCACATATACACTGCCCTTATTTTTTTACTGACAGTACTAGAGCCATATTTTCATTAGCTACTTATCATTTAGTATTCTGAAGGGAAAAAAATTGACTGCAGCTTATTTAGATGAATTCTTTTATGGATATAAAAATGGTTAAGGAGCCACTTTCTATATGACCAAAACCAGCCGGATGGCCGCATGCAAAGATTTGTGCTCAATGGCTCAATGTCCAGCTGGAGACCAGTAACGAGTGGTGTCCCTCAGGGATCGCTGTTGGGACTGGACTTGTTTAACATCTTTGTTGGTGACTTGGACAGTGGGATTGAGTGCGCCCTTAGCAAGTTTGCTGATGACACCAAGCTGTGTGGTTCGGTCAATACTCCGGAGGGAAGGAATGCCATCCAGAGTGACCTTGACATGCTTGTGAGATGGGCTGATGATAACCTGATGAAGTTCAACCATGCCAAATGCAAGGTCCTACACATGGACTGGAGCAATCTCAGGCACAGCTACAGGTTGGGCAGAGAAGAGATTGAGAGCAGCCCTGCGCAGAAGGACTTGGGGGTGTTGGTCGATGGAAAAATGAACACGAGCCTGCAGTGTGAATTTGCAGCCCAGAAAGCCATCCGCATCCTGGGCTGCATCAAAAGGAGTGTGACCAGCAGGTCGAGGGAGGTGATCTTCCTCCTCTACTCTGCTCTTGTGAGACCACACTTGGAGTATTGTGTGCAGTTCTGGTGTTCTCAACATAAAAAGGACATGGAACTGTTGGAACAAGTCCAGAGGAAGGCCACAAGGGTGATCAGGGGACTGGAGCACTTCCCGTAAGAAAACAGGATGAGAAAGTTGGGGCTGTTCAGCCTGGAGAAGAGAAGGCTGTGTGGAGATCTCATAGCAGCCTTCCAGTATCTGAAGGGGTCCTATAGGGATGCTGGGGAGGGACTCTTCATTAGGGACTGTAGTGACAGGACAAGGAGGGGTTTAAACTTAAACAGGGGAAGTTTAGATTGAGTTTAGATATGAGGAAGAAATTCTTTCCTGTAAGGGTGGTGAGGCAGTGGAATGGGTTGCCCAGGGAAGTTGTAAATGCTCCATTGCTGGCGGTGTTCAAGGCCAGGTTGGACATAGCCTTGGTTTAGTGTGAGGTGTCCCTGCCCATGTCAGTGGGGTTGGAACTAGATGATCTTAAGGTGCTTTCCAACCCTATTATGATTCTATGATTCTATTTTTAGCTTATTGTCTGGGGATTTCAACTTACCCTTATTGTTATCAATTGCAACTGATTTAAAAAGGAACTAGGAAACATTACTGAGCTTATATAACAGATGTCAGTAATGAAACAGCTGTCATTTTTAGATGCAGTTTCAGTAATGGGTCTGCAGTGGTCCACCTGTACTTATTCAAACTCCTGCTGACCTGAGAGAGTAAGATGCTGGTAAGAGCCAGCAGAAATGGTGTAATATTGATCAAGAATACTGATTAGTGTTGCGTAGAAACACATATGAGTCTCTTGCATAGATTACGCGTGGCTACCTTGTGTGCTATTGCGGCTTTTTCCTTTGTTGTGTCTCTTGCCTGATTAGCTGTGATTTCTGGAACCTGTTTCTGCCTTCCTGTCCCTGTAATCATTTGCTTTCTGCTACAACCCTTGCTTGCTGCTGATCACATGCTCTCTTAGAATCATAGAGTCAGAGACTCAATTAGGTTGGAAAAGACCTTTAAGATCATGTTGTGGTATAGCAAAAGAAAATACATTAATTAAGTCTGCAGATATTAGACAACTTTTGTGACAGTTTGTTGTGATTCAGTTGTGTGTATGCATGTGTGTGCATGCGTGTGTGTGTATGTACATATATAAGTGATGGTACATTGAAAATGTAGTATCTGAGCATGATGTGAATGGTATGGAATAAGGGGTGGATACTGTCATGGGTTTAGCAGCAGCAGTCATTTTTCCTTCTTTTTAGTAGCTGGTGCAGTGTTGTGGTTTTGACTTTATGCCTGGAAACAGTACCAATAACACCGATGTTTTTACTTACTGCTCAAACGCTGTCTGACCAAGGACTTTCTGAGTCTCATGCTCTGCCACGGAGCAGAGGAAGCCAGGAGGAAGCAGAAAAAGGGCATCTGACCCACACTAACCAAAGAGGTATTCCATACCACAGCACATCATGCCCAGGATGTAAAAAAACGGAGGCAGGGACCAGGAAGAGGGAGATCACTGCTGGATCAGGCTATCAGTTGGCGGGTGGTGTGCAGTTGCATTCTCTTCCCTTGTTGTTTCCGTAGTCATCATAATTATTGGTGGTAGCAGCAGTGGTTTGTGTTATACCTTTGTTACTGGACTGTTCTTATCTCAATCCGTGGGAGTTACATTCTTTCGATTCACCTCCCCATCCCTCTGGGAGTGGGGGGAGGAAGAGGCAGAGCGGAAGCTAACAATCTGCGTGGCTGACTGATGGCTGGGCTTAAATCACAACAGTTCACCAAGTCCAACCATTACCCCAGGACTGCTTGCCTCTGATCACACTCTCTACACAGATTCTTAGCCTGGGAGTACCCCTAAACTTCTTTATCTCACGACTTTTTAATCCAGCCCTGCAGAGCTGGTGCAGATTTCTAGTATGATGAACCTGATACAAGCAGGTTATGGTGTACAATGATAAATCAGGAGAAGAAGCCAGACAAAGCAAGATACTTCAAATCCAGAAATTTACTGTATGCTAGTGATACATTTTTTAATGCTTTTAAACTCAGTATTTCTGAAATTTTAGAATGGAATAAAGCTCAAGAAATATTACTGTATCATGCATAATACAGAACTTAGAGTAAGGTATCATTAATTCTTAGATTAATCCAGTTTGCATGGGAAATATCTGTATTACTCTCTTAATGATTGTATCGCTAGAACAGATGGTCTATCTACACCTCGTAGAACTTGACCTGGGTAAGCTCTGCTCCCACATATGGTATTCCTGGGGCCTTTTGATGTAGCCGGTTTTTTGCATGTGTATGTTTTCAAAGTGTCTAAAAACCAGCAAAGGCTGAGTTCTGACCCACAAAAACACTGCTTCTATAGCATGATGCTAAATACATGTCTCATGCCATGGGCCAGGATAAGAGGTTATGCAAAACTATATGAAAATCTGAGGGCAATGTGAGTAGTGTTGAATTGTGTTGGAAGATCAAATCATGGAGCATGGCTAAGATCAGAAACATATGCAGCAATACTTAGAAAAGAATAAAGTGGCAGTTAGCAAACCACAGCAAAATCAGAACAGGGAACATGGCTCACCTTCTTTCTACCCCTTTGAATGATATGCTTTGCAGGAAATTAGGAAAAAAACAAACCCTTTTCTCTTCTAGTAAAGGAACTTACATTCCTTCTGGCCTTTGCTGCTCTGTGGAAAAGGGGAAAATGAAGACAGGGCACCTCAAATACTTTCCCTTGATTTACATTCTCTGGACAGGCAGGAACTGACCTTAATTTGGCTAGGTGTGCATTGATTAGGACTGAATCCAATTAAGGCACAATCTGCTGGGGGTGGTTCAAGAGAAAATATAATATTGATTAAAAAATAAAATAAGCCTCCTCTCTCTTCTGACTGCCTTAGTTCATAATTAGCCTTCCCATCTAGCTTTCCTCCTACATGTTATGTAGCTGTCAGTCTGGCAGGAAGCTTGATCATAAGAATGCAATTAGAAATTTCAAATTAGCAGTCAAGCACAGACAAGGAATGGGGGAATCTGCATCATGCCCAGTATGTGTTTGATTGAAACGTGATTGCAGTAATGGGAGTTAAAGTTTTTTAATTCAGCATAAAAAATATCACTGCTATTGCAATTATGTTACAGTTATGCATTACATTTTTTATATGCAGGATGACCATGAGAACCACCTGATATGCAGCAGCACAAATAGGGTCATTTCCCCCCTAAAATGTAAATCTGAAAGGGTTACTCCTGTCCAATGAGGGAATACTTTACAAAGAAAGCCTTAAAACACAAACTTGCCCAACACTGTCTCTCTTAAAGCTATGGATAGGATGTGAATCAGAAATGGTAATATTCCTCTCCATCCCTCTTCATTCTCTTTTAGAAATGGTGTTCAGTACCACGATAAAGGATCAGATGGCAGTGGGACAACACCAAGGTCTTCCCAAGCAAAGCCAAGTTTTTTTAAAAAAAACTGATGGCAACACTGATGCAGTGTTTTTATCAAAAAGAGAGGGATATTTTCTGTTTTAAGAACAGAGAAGAGTTCAAATTCTGCTTCATCAGAAAGTATTTGAAATGTATTACTGTGGTAAAGGGGAAAAGATGCAGGGTGTTAACAGTTTACATGGGTCCAGAGAAAGACTGACGATATGAACTTGGATTAGATTTGCTCAATTTTTATTTCAGCCTATCAGCATTTGGTTTAGAATTTGTAAGACTGTAAGGTCCTAATTTAACAATTATCATCATATTTATCCTGGTCATTACTTAATTTTAAGTAAATCTCAAGAGCTTTTTATAGAGGCCCTTTTTTACAGAAAAAAAAAGAAGTAGTAAATTTGGTGTATTTTCTGAGAGAAATATGTATGTGAACTCACCTATTAAAAACATGATTTATGTAGTATTTGAGCTCTTTACAATGATCACTCACTGAGTAATGAGCACAAAAAGCCACAGTAAACATCTTCAGCTGGTGTGTACCAGCATAGCACCATCAAGTTCACTGAGGTGATGCTCTACAATTCTCTGATAAGATTTGGTTCCAGCTGAAAGTTCAATAAGTTTTATTTCCAATGACAATTTAAGTCTGCTGTGTTTCTAGCAGTAGATTCCATGTGTTTCCATCATAACTCAGTGTTTCAAAGGAATTGTTCAGTGTCACATGGACTTCCTAAAGGACTTAAAGCCAACAGGTCACTTTCAGCTCAGTAATAGAGAAAAAGCAAACTGCCTTTGTCTGAGAGGAAATGGCACTGGAGGCAAACCAAACAGGAGCTCAAATGGTGGAATTTAGGAGAGGAAATTTGAATTTCAGAGCATCTGCTGGGGCTTATGCATTGCTGCAGAGCATGTTTGGCTTTGCAAACACAGAAGAAAAGCTCCCTCTTCATAAAGAGCTTTCAGACATGCATATTTTTCTTCCTATCTTGGGAAAGCAGAAGACCATAAGAAAGTCTAAAAATACAAAAAAAAAACACAAACAAACAAAAAAAACCCACAAACCACAAACAACTGAGGAGAAGGAAAACCAATTGATGTAGTAAAGTTAAAGCTCTTCTTTGCATTTGGCAAGTGGTGTTTACCATCCGACCATTTGTCCAAATAGCAATGGACAAAATCACGTAACAGCAGCTACAAAACATGTCGAGTGAGAATACAGTGTGGGGAGCAGGGATGCCACTATAGTTCTGAACAAGGGAATCTGCCACAGAAAGCTGAAGATTTATTGATTGGGAGCTCTCTCTCATCTAGACATCACAGTGATGTCACCATGTTTTTGAAATTAAAATAGAACTGGACTCAGAGGGAGGATGCCCGGTCCCTGTCTGCAATCACGCATCGGAGCTCTGAAATATACTGATTTAAATCCCTTGCCAGGAAAACATGCTGTACTTATGCAATACTTTTCAGTATGCTAGGGGCTTCTGGTGACAGGAAAATGACACTCCATCCCCACTCCCATAAATAAAAAAATAATTTTAAAAAAAGATTCTTTTTAATTTAAATCAAAGCTGGCATTTCTTTTTTTACATTTCTTTCCCATTACTGCAGGGGTTTAAGAGTTCTGTTAAAAACTGCACATACTCTGTCTTGCATTTTAACAGAAGAACTTTCCTCTTAGGGTTTCTACTCCTGCCTTGTACTGCAGGCCACTTCTTCAGACCTAGTGATTCCGAAGAGGCAAAAGCTCTGTATTTGCAAATAGTACTTTCAGCACTTTCCTGTTCCTTTAGTCCTTCAGTCAGAATTGTTGGGTCTTCCTTAAAACTGTAATATGAGAGACAATAAGGATCTCCTTTGAGGGGCAGGTAATAAAATCCACTGTCAAATTCACATGAAAAATTTCCTAAAGATTCTCCTGTGCTCCACTTAACAATGTTGTTAGCATGCCATTAGAAGATAATTTTTACCTTTGAGGTTAGCTGTTAACCTTCTTTATGGAAATTAGAAAAGAAGAAAAAAACATCTTGCCTTTTTTTTTTTCTTCCTACCCTCACTTAGATCAAAGAAAACTGGGACACCAACAGCAGTAGGTAGGAACAGACTGCAGTACACAGCACCACAAATACTTTCTAGAAAAATCCAACAGGAAGATATGCACCTGTGAGTTCTGAGAAAAGAAAAATGTAGATATATGTACTGTTACTGCTGAAGATCTAATTAAGAAAATAATTATTTGGTTTGTGTTCAGTGACACAAATCCTGGAAAAAAAAATATGGAAAAACAAAAGCCAACTTCATACGCAGAGTTTAATGCTGAGGACAAGAGCTTAAAAAAGTGCGAGTTCCTTTTCTATTGAAAAGGATAAGCACTAAATTCAGTAAGGTGAAAAATTACCCTAAAGAAACTTGAAAATGAGCTACAAATCAAACACAAACCTGTATCTTATGTTAGATATATTTTCAAGGCAGAAACTGAAAAGAACCCCAGCATCAATAAAAAAATGAGAAAAATGCTGATCTTAACACACGTTTAGATGTTTCTGAATGCTCACGTTCACACTTTACAGGAGCATCTTGGTTTGGTTTGGTTTTCTTTCTGCTGTTGTTTTTTTTTTTTTGTTTTGTTTTGTTTTTCCTTTCTGTTTTATTAAACAAGGTTTACACAGAGTTAATTTATTACAGGTAGTGATTCTGGATCAAAGGTATGTTTCCATGTTTCAGTATTTGGAAATTCTCAGGGGTATGTTTTGCCAAAGAGCCTCAGCAAAAGATGTTCCATATGAGATTTAGATGGTTAAATTATTTCATAGAAGTGTTAGTCAAATCATTTGCTCTCTGGTGCAATCTACAGTTATAAATATAGACATATATCTATATCAACAGACATGTGAGAATGAAATTGATGAAATGAAATTCAGTGTTTCTTGCACTAGCTTGGGTTTACTTAGGACATCTCCTTACAGAATTAATTATTATCTGTAGTGATTTGTCAGCTTCTCAGATCTTTTAATTTAAAGCTGTTTAGGTGCCAGTGTCTTCAGTGGCTGAAGTAGCTCTATAACTGTCTGGGACGGCAATAGCAGCAGCTCTTAATTTTGTAGGACCGATCTACAGCATCTCTGTGGCTCCTTGGACACATTCTCCTGACCAACAAAATCTCCTGGCTGCAGTTCAGTATTTTTACCTTTGACTGTTTATAGATAATAATCATAGAATCACAGTATAGTTTGGGTTGAAGGGACCTTCAAAGGTGCAATAATGTGGAGCAACAGCAAACAGAGAATGCAGTGAAGGATGGTAAGGAGGGACTGACTGTTAGAGCAGAAGAGAAAGTAAAATACCCAGAGATTACATGAGACTTCCTCAGTTACTGCAACACTAACGTGATGCACCAGGGGCAGCTTTTCATGGTTCAATATTAATGGTGGCTCACGGCACATCCTCCAAGTCACCAGTGCCTAGTGCAACTCCCTGAAGGTGGGACAAAAGCAGCTTCACCTTGGAAATACTCTGTGGTTGACACACTGAGTCAACAGCTGAAGAAGCTGTAGGAAGAGGTGAGCAAACTGAACACCACCAACAAAGGATCAACATGGATCCTTTGGCAGAATTTGAACCCCACACTGCATGGAAGGAGGTGCAGATAGAAGTTGCACCTGAACAAGCAGAGGATGCAGAATGCCAGGAAGGGGAAAGCCAGAAGCTTGGAAGTCTGGGGACAGGAGGAAAGCTCCTTCTCCACTTTGCAGCTGTGCATTTGCAGATTAGTTTTAATGACCTGGTGAAAGACAAACAGGAAGAAGTTTTCACACAGCATAGTGGGGAGACATCTAAGTTTTGAGTTGGGTTTGGACCAAATAATCTCCCAGTCTCTTCTATCCTACACTGTTCAACAATTCTACATTCGTAGCTTTGAAATCTCAGAACTGCAGGTACAAATCAATACTAAGGATCATTTGCAGGAAGGTTAGTATATCCTATGAGCTGGATTCAGCTGATTGTGGCAGGATCACCATCCTTGGAAGAACTGAGCTTCATGTTTCCATACTCCATCACCCACTTTCCTTTTCCCCCTTAGCACATGCCGCCATGCTCAAGACTGAATTTTCCAATCATATTCTCTGATGCTGCATGAGGTATCTCACCATTCCAAAAACTGTATTATATCCTCCTCCCTTTCTATATTAAAGAACTACAGACTGCTTGATTATAACACTGTGAGTCTGGAGCAATCACAGTGTTGTTTCTAAATGCTTTGTATACCACCAGTAATACTTTGGAAACAATAAGAATTTTCATTTTGTGCCTTACAAGTAGTTAAATTTTTAAAATTACTGTAGATCTTAAATATAGCTTCAATCACTGTTTATTCAGAATCCATAAAAAACATCTAAGAAGGAAATATTTCTACTTTTCATTTCACAGCAGCCTGTAGAATTGACTATTTTGAAAATATTTTAAAGCAACCTCAGTATTATATTAAACATTAACCATGTCCCTATAGTTCAAAATGGGGTTTTGCTTATTCCCATACTCCATATTCTGTGAGAATTTCCTCATAGGAGGTACAGTATGCCTGATTTTTCCCATCTGATGTTATACATCAGATATCCCCAGGGACATTCTCTATATTATCCGAAAATGAGAAGGAAAATAAAGCCACCTGGTCTGTAGGACTCGGGGTTCATCAGATGGCCTATCAGTCATCTGTTCTGGTAATGGCATCAATCCATCTTGCTTGATGCTCTGACAGTTTATACCTGTTCAAATCCACAGTCTTTAGAGGAGTTAATCGTCATTTAATATGACAAGAATACAGAATGTATGTCAAATCAATCAACTCTATTTAAAGAAACTAAAACGTCTATTTTGACTTCATTGTTCCTATTTAGTCAGATCATCTATTTTGCTATTATATATGTATTTCGTAAATACTAAAAGTTACACTACTTTTTTTTATGCCAGCGTAACATGAAAAAATGCATACAAATAAGCAGCAAATAGAAATGAACAAGAATGCTTTAATGAGTGAAATTATTTTTTTCCATTTTGAATTTTCAGTTGAAGTGATAATTTCATTTCTCATAAACTGTATTTTCTAACAGAATAATATTTAACTGTAGAATTTCAATCAGCTACAGTAATAAAATTTTTAAGACAAACATTTTTTTAACTCTTTACTAAAAATTAAATATTTGGGGATAATTTTTGACTCTTGGGAAAAATACATGTTCCTGCCACTGAAACCAGACCATTTTTATTATAAGCAACATACTTGCATTGAAATGAACAGATTTTTATTCAAAGCAGCATATTTTTGCTAATTCCAGTATCTTTAATCCAAACCCAATTATTTTTCAAAACCAATGTGCTTTAATTTATTTCAAGATGCTTTTATCACATTCTTTGTTTCACAGTCTGATACATTCAAGCAAACTGGCAAGTATTATTTGTAGAGCAAATGAATTTTCACTAAACCCACTGAAAGTTTACTTAAATGTATGAAAATTCTTTTAGTAAATTTAAATGTAGGCTGAATTTTTTTAGGTCAGAGTAAAGTTATATTACTGTCTTCTTTTCCGAAGACCAGGCTTTCAACTTGCTGATCTGTTAAAAAATATATATATATATATTCTCATTTACAAATTTTGCTTTGCTTTTATGAATTTTACTGTAGGTAGTTTAGAAAGGGATGTGGGCATTTAGGAGCTTCAGAGTTTTGATAAATCGGTAGTTACCAGACAGTAAGTACTCATTTTACATCATGTGTTCCACAGTAAGTTTCCATGGAGATATGATTTGTATCACCCATTAAAAGCTCAGTGTCTTTGTGCTTTTATTAAGGTAAGCTATGTCACATTACATCGCATGTTGTGTGGTGTGCTGTAGGACAAGGAAAAGTACATAGAAAGTACACTGAGTAGCTGAGATACAGTTACTTCTAACCTTAGAAACACCTGTAAAATTTTAATTCTTGAAAATGGAATTTAGACTCCTAAGAGTGTGTGTGTAGAAGCAAATATTTCCCAAGGTCTTGTTTACTCTTATCAACAATAATGAATGGTGCAAGACCATGAAACAAACAAACAAACAAAAACCCTTGACATATTCCTAAAATAAGTAAATAAGTTTGTTTGCAGACATATATTAAGCAAAAAGCAACAATCCTTTTTCCAAAAATATGTTCTGTGAGAAATCTTGTGCAACAAGGTCATGAGTTGCTTCTAAATTAAAATAAAGACTTCTGTTTTCAGCAATCATTAATCTCATTTATAAGAACAGATAGTGTACATTCAGCAGCATAATGTCACCAGAATATGAAAAGACAAACATGAGCAGAGTTTGTTGATTTGTTTCATAGGTAAGCTAATTTTACAAAAGACCTTTGAAAAGGAATGTCTCTGAAATGCTAATGGATATCTGAAAGTTTTGTTTTGCCCTGTTCAGGATCTGGGATTTGAGAAATCAGTGTGTTTAACCTTTATGCATTTTTCTTCCACAGCAGAGTATTTTTTAGGCTTTTGCATGTCAGATTAGCTTCTCTCCAGGCGACTCTTTTGGTATATTCTCTGAAAATGTATTAGTGACTGATGCCTCCTGGCTTTGAACTTCCACTGAAACCTCAGACCGCTGTGTTTATTTGCAGTCTCTTTCTCAGGTAGTTGTTCCTAATTATCTCTACTCTGTCTTTTTATCCAACCTTTTGAGTCCTCCCAACTGACTTATAAGTCAGCTGAGAGGACTCAACTAATTTATAAATCAGCATGGACTGACTTAAATTCAGTCCATGCTAATAAAACATAATATTTTGAAATGATGTGTCAGACTCAGTAAATTATGAGCATCTAATACGGAATATTGGTCAACCTTTGTTTATCTATCATAGAACAGATATAGTGGACCAACTTACTCTGATATAATGTTATAAACACCCAAGATCAGATTTTGGTTTTACTCTGGTTTCCCCCTGTTACACTGGGGAAATAGAGTGTTAGGACATCAGATTATTTTACTTCAAGTATTTTGTGTTATGAGGCAACTGTCTAATTTTATGGGCAAGTCTTTATTTGATGAAAACCAACTAGCCTCTGCTGTAGATACTTAAAATATAATTTGCTAATAATTAGTCAGCAAAATTATCCACATCTATAACGAATAAGAAAGAACATCTAGGTAAAGGTACTACTGAAGAAATTATAATATACACAGAATTTTATTAATTGAATAAAAGAAAAAACAATTTTAAAACTCACTTTGGTTAAAGTCCCTTATGACTCTTAAATCCACCACTGAAATTAATGCATATGACAACAGGGAAGCAAATAACTTGGTATGGAACTATCACACAGATATGGAACTATCACAGATTTTGACTCATCAGATTTTTTTTATTGCACGTAATTTTTTATTTACTTTTGTTTGGGTTGTTTTTCTTTTGTGTTTTTTTTTTTTTTTTGGTTTGTTTTTTTTTTTAATACTAGAAACTGCAGTGGTAATACTTAAATATTTCATTGCTATTTAAATATTGCCCACATAACGGTACCATGTGGTGGGATGTGACGTATTTCAACATTGTGAAGCAATAAGATGATGTATAACTTCAGTTATGCTTTTAATGTACTACTGCTTCAGTAAGAATTCTGCAAAATGTTCTCTTGATGCTTAAGCTTACAAAGGTGACAATCAAAGCCAGTCAATAGCAGCAATGTACTTTCTTGTAATCTATTATTTAATGTTACTTTATACTTCTGAAAAATCATCCTTTTGATGCTTTGATCTTGTAGTTTCATCCTCACAATAAAGTAGAAAAATGCTGCCTTTGTATACGTCTTTGAATCATATCAGTAAATTCATCCATTCAGTGATTAAGAAGTCTGACAGTCATTCCTACACATCTCAAGGGAAAATATTTCTAAGTTTTGTCTATCACCAATCGAAATTGAAAGTGAGATTCTGTGTTTGGCTGGTAAACACGAACCCAGTACAATTAATTGTCCAGAGGGCATAAAGAGAGCTAAATTGAAATAAGAAGCAATAAGTCAGGTAATTTGAAGATCATTAATCTGTAATAGGTAGAAAGGTCTTAGAGGAGACACCAGTAGAGTTTCTAACAGAAATATAAATGATTGGTATAAAAAAATCATCATTTTACCTGTACTTTTGTCTAATGTTTCAGAAATAATAGCACCAGGAGCAACAATATGGACTGCATTTAGGACACAGTAAAAAAGGTCATCCTTTACCTTGGTTAATATCCATTTGATAATTCATAGTTTGAACCAGATAGCATCAATTCTTCTTACCTCAGCGCTACGGTTACTTCAGAATGAATTAATTCATGTCATATATGAATCAGGAATGATGGTTTACACCATACCTTCATTAGAATGTATTCTAGTTACTAAAATTTTTCACTAATAATCTCTTACAACACAACGGCTGATTCATGCTTGAATAGGTAAACAACAGAGTCTTAGAACTCCAAAGAGTAAATTTAAAAGCCTACATTATGTCAGGATAAAGCTCATTCACCCTGTCCACACTGTGGGGTTCACACTGCGGCTTGAGAATCAAGTACGCCAACAGGCATGGTTAGTGCAGAAAAACTGGAGCAAGAAACATCAGTATGACATTGCCTCAGCCAGTAAAAAAAGGAGAATGGTCTTAAACCATCTCCATATCATTGTCCCATGCTACCCCACAGCCTGAATTTCTGAGAGAGGTACAAGTTTACTTCTGATTTTGTGTCTTCCTTTCCATTAATTAAAGAAACCTAAGGAACAAGGTTAGACTGGAAGCTTTTAGATGTGTCAAAATAGGTAAGATAATTCCATTCCACCCATGGCAGGGTGATTGGAACTAGATGATCTTTAAGAATTTGTGTGTTACTACTGGGTAATTGGTGTTCACTGCTTTTGAAGCAAGGCATGATGCAACTGATAAAGGAAAGATATTAATGCTTATGTTGTTAACACACATGTGACTGATCCAGGTAACTTTGGTGAAATTGAGCCCAAACAGAGGCAAGGCTTTCCAAAGAACAGATGCAGCTGGATATTCCATCTGTGCCTCAGAAAGAGGACACTTCTGTGCCATATCTAGGCAGAAAAGCTATTTCACTTTTCACAGAAGCAATCTTTCTTAAGGAATAGGTACCATATGAGAAAACAGCAGTCTTTCTGATGTTTAGCACAATAGAATCCATGTGCATTACATTTACAAATGCTACATGGGATGGTAAATGAATACAAAACTGAAGGACAGGCAAGTCCTGAATTAAAAGGTCATTTAATTCTGTCCCTTTAATGAGGTCAAAATATAAAGACCAGGTGATAAACACATGGACTCAAACCTTGTTGGTGTACATTTTTTCAAACTGGCATTGATTTCTCCCCACTTCTGCTTCATCTAACACTTGTAAGAAAGAGACAAACTAAGAGAGAAAAAAATCTAATGAAATACAACATGTAGAATGTGAATATCTCCATCTAATCTAGCCACTTTCAGCATTCCTTATATGTAAAGCATAATCAATCTCACTTTAAGGTAGATATTGAGAACAAATTAATTGTATCCTTAGAGTGACTTATTTTTTTTCTGTTCTTTATAATGAGGGCCTAGGGTGACCTGCATAGATACAGATGAATAAGGCTAGATTTATGGAGTTAGGTGAAATGAATATCCACATTACTTGTATGAAGTAGTTGTTAAAAGATTTTTAGCTATAAATAGTGATTGATGTAAATTAAAGTAACTCTAAATTAGAATAAGTATTTTTAGACATAAATACTGATTGATGTAAATTAGAGTAACTCTAGTGACCAGAATAAAGCAAAGTTGTTGGTTGTATAAATTGAGAAGGAAAATTTTCACCAGAAAGACAGAAATTTTCACAATGCTGAGACGCCCATGCACAAATAAGCTCAAAGAAATGGATAGTATGGCACATTTTTACCATAGAGTCTTCTTAAACAGAAAATGGAATGATTAGGAAGTGAAATATGGGTATTAATATTAGGAATGCACTGGTATTGAGCTGAAGTCCTGACAAGACAGTTCCCTTTTAGACCTTAGCATTGTGCCTTTTCTAATCTATTACTAGTTCAGGTTGATTCTCTCATATCTGTGCTGAATTTACACTACAAACCTCAGGTGGAAGACTTGTGCTACTTCATTTTAAATAGCCCAGGCATCCTTGTCTCCCTTCTTTTTAGAAGTATCTACAAATTCCTTCTCCTGCCGTGCCTTCACCCTCTGAATAATGGACCATTCTCTTTGTCTTCTACCTCCTTCAGCCATAACAGCTTGCATTGCAATGTTTCTGGGTGAAGAACTTTCCTGTGTGCTAATCTTATTCCACTGTGATTTATCTTTTGAGGTGACCGTCTCTGTAAAATTAAAACCCGCACTGAACTTGGAAAAGATAATGCTTATCCTCAAAAAATGGTGAGGAATAAAGAAGCCATTTGAGTGCCAATTAGAAACTACTAATCACAACAAAAGACATGAAGAAAAATAAAACAGGGTTTAAATGGTCAAAATACAAAAGGGGGGGGGGGTGTTAATAGTTAAATAAGCATTTTTAGTGATATGATTTAGTTGTGGACTTGGCAGTCCTGGAGTAGCGATTATATCTGACGATCTTAAAGATCTTTTCTCACCTAGTTGATTTTATGGTTCTATGATTCAGCAACCAAATAATCAAATGAAATTTTCAGTTCCAAGTGTAATAAAATAGTTGACCACAGTAGAATTATCTGGGATTTGTGCTATAACTATATATTGATATTGATATTAGAATGGCATAATGACCTTTTGATACGTCGTCCTGCCTAACTATGAAGTCTCACCCAAAAATCCCCTTTCTACATTCCTTCATCATCTTTTACCTGTGAAAGTCCCAGAAATGCTACTTCTTCTTCTAGTCAAACTTTTTCTTTATGGGAAACACTTCTATATTCTTCTACACCAAATTTAGCATCATAGGCAACTTACTGTTCAAAAATATGATTCTTGGTAATGTCATGCTGAAATGTGAACACCCCAAAACTATCTATCTGCTTTGAGTAGATATCCCCTCAGGTATTTACAGTGAAGTTCTGACAGTTCTGGGTTATGAATAATTCACATTCTGATCTTCATCTCCAGTAACACATCAATAAACTGAAGAGATTTTTTTTAAGTTTCTCCTAAACTTTCTTGAAAATCCTCCCTTCTTTATGGCAATTGAGCAATCCCTGAAATATGTACAGAGTTACATATTTTTCTTACCTACATGCATGCATATATATCTGTAATAAAAAAAAAAAAATAATGAAGGTTTGGTTGTCTTTGCCAGATGGTTCAGCCTTGGAGAAAGATATTTGTACAACATGCTTGAATTAATGTGCATATTTTAAAATGTTAATACACATTCTTTGCAGAATAAGGAAAAAAAATCAAGATTTAACGGCCTATCTCCTGTGACACAAATATTCAGTGAGTGATCAGCAGCTTTTCATTAACTGCTAATACAACTGGAAGGAAAATATATACTAAATTATCATTTGGACTACTGAAGTCTTAATAAGTCAGGCAGCATAACAACAAGACTAAGATCTGCCATGAGGAAAATGGATAGTACTAATTATTTTTTATTTAACACAACCAAGCTTGCTAATATTTTATACACCTGCTGTATATAGAACTAAAACTTCTCTTCATACCAAATCTGTCTGGTTTAGATACCACAAGCAATTGAGCAAAGGCTCTCATCTCAGTATGGTAATAATGGTTGCAACTCATGCATACTCCTAAAATCCCAGAATTGTGAGAATTCAGCCAATTCAGTGCTCCATCAGTTGCTCACAGATATTCTCACTGGTGTGCCTTATCTCACCATGCTTAATTCCTTTTTTTTGCTCTGAGAAATATGTATTTCAGCAGTAAATATTTTGGCAAGCAGACGGAAGTACAGAAACTTTTTACAAGGTTTTTATATGCTCAGTGTTACACATGCAAAAGAAAAAAAAAAAAAAAAAGGGTTTTTTTTTTTTTTTTGGCAGCATCTACTAGCTTTTCCATAAGCTGTGCTGTGCTGTCACTTTTCCCACGCTGAGAGACACAAAACATGGCCATAGCTTTAACTTCTTTGCTGAGCATTCTCTGTGTGGTTTGTGCCTGACCCAGAGATGGAGGATACATCTACAGCAGCATTTGCATTCATCTCAAGACTACACTTTTGAACTGAATCTCATCGTCTTATCACCCCCCCTAACTCTGCTTTGGTTTGCACCACAGAGCAGGCTTGGGGAACACAACCTGGATTCCTCTTGGATGAACTAGACTTGCCCTTCAGGAGCACACCTAATGCAGAGTAACAGCTGGTAGGCATTCATGAATATGATTTTCTTCTACATGTAACCTAATTTGTAGGAGGCTTTTCAAATTTCTCCCCAACTGTGACTGGGGATTTACGATTTGTAAGGTAGAGGGCAATGCAAAAGCAGGACCATGACAAAGTAAGCTACTCTGTTCTCACCCACTAGTCCAGCTCCATTTTCTAAGCCACTCCATTTGTTTCACTGAGAAGGAAAGATCAAGGAATTGCTTAAAATAAGTGTCCTCTTGGTCAGTTCTTTTAAACCACTGGTGATGGTGTTTTGTTTGGGTCTTTATTCTTCCTCATATGCTAACGCTTTCTCCAGTATGCATGTAATCTGACTTATTAATATCTTAAGAGCATGTCACTTTGTTTAAGAGCAACACAGTGTGTCACTTTGTCAAATCCTTTACACTGTTTTAAGTTTAAAAGAATCACAGAAGTCATGCTGTGAACTCAGATAATGAGTTTTCTGAAGCTTTACCAAAATTAGCAGTACTTGGAATTTTGATTTAATGGAAAAATGCGATATTCTGATATAAAGTTTTTCATTAAAAAGTAGATTTTTCCACAATTTCTTTCAGATGTTGAACTTTTGATCTTTTCATGTTTCAATAAAGTAAATTGCTCTAGTTTAGTATCACAGCACATTCTGGTACATATGTAATGTTTATAACACTGCATACATGTAATAATCAAAATTAATGCATCACTGTAGAGGTTGAAATGCAATAAATAATAAAAATGAAATGCAACTGTTAGCATAACAAAGTTGTCCAGCATTTTAATAACAAACCAGAAAAGCTTAAATGATTCTTTTTAACTTTTTCCCAGATAAAAATTTTAACAAAATCAACATTATTCAATTTCATTTTTAACGGAACTACATTTTGAAACAAAGCTGTTTTATCAAGAATTTTTAACTATCTGTATTTGAATAGCAAAACTAACAACATTGAGAACATTTTTTTTCTAATGACATAGATTTGAATTTTATTCCGAAATAATTCTTTCATTTGTACCATAACTGTGGAAATTGTAAAGGATTTGTTACTTTGTCTGTTTCTTGATGCTATACAGTGCATCAGTAATAACCTCATACCTTATTATGAAATGACAGGGCATATCCACTGAGTAGGTGAGTTCATAAAAGACATAAAAGAGAGTTTCCTCACCCTCAGTTTTAAGAACTAATTTGACTGTAGTATCTTAATTACAGCTACTTGATATGAACACAGATACTGTCTAAGTTAAAACAAGTATCTGTTCCATATGCACAGTTGCAATGCAATCAGCTGTGCATTTTATAAACTGAGGAAGTCTGTTATCCTCTAATACAGTTCCTTACCCTTATATACCATTGTCATGTGTGTACTTTGTAGTTGTATTTTCTCTGCACTCTCAGGAGGGAGTTATCTTTTATTTATTTTCATCTATTCCACAGATCCAATAATATTTTTTTACAGATGTTGCTAGTAAGAACTGAGTGCTGCCTAGGCAGTTACCGAGCTCCTTGTAACTTACTTTTGGTTTACACTCAGGATTGTTGAGCGCGAGTATCAGATGATTTTATTGTATGAAACCGAGAGGTACGATTTTACTTAGCTTACGGTATCTGGTGTTCCTAAAGGTGTATGTTAACATCTTTAGAGGGACAAAGATGGAGACTTTGCTGCAGCTTGCATTTTCAGATGTCATGAATTTTAACTTAACAAAGGCTATGGAATTATAATGAAAGTTGCATGGCATGCCACACTGTGGACATGATCCATATCCCACTGAAGCTAGCAGGAGACTTGTAATTGATTTCATTGGAAACTGGAAATGGTCTTATCAGTCATCTGCAAACACGAGAATTGTTTAAGCTTTTAGATAGCAATGCTGATACTTTGGATGTCAAGGTGTTTTGCATGTTAATGAAAATATGCAGTCAGTGTCATGTTTGCAAACATTTTTCTTAGTGTCTATTCATTTATATAAAGGACTATGATTCAGAAACTTCCAAACCTTTCACTTGTATTGCCAGTCTGAAGAAATAAGCTTCAGTAATCCTGCATAAATTCCTGCATTCATTGGAATTTACACAACACCCTTTTCTGAGGATCTTGACTCTTACAACAAGGGACTTTGATTGCATAGAGTATTTCAGTTTTTCTGTTTTAAAGGAGAGAATCCATTTCTTACCTTCTACCTTACCCCTGGTATCACATGGTACCAGTGTTGACAGGTTCGATAGTAATAGGTCCGATATGCCTGACATTAGCCTAATAGTATGTGTAAAAATAATCACAACACCTCAAGTTTCTGGAAAGTCAGAAGATTACTATTAAACACATTTGTCTGCTGTACAGAAAGTAAAAGTCATAGTGCTTACATCAGGAGCTGCCTAGAGTCTAACCTTGCCACTAAAACCCAGATAATTAAATTCTGGAGCTGGAGCTCAGGTGAGCAGTCGTATAGCTTGGTGGAGAGGAGAAGAAGATACAAAGCTTCACCCCACCTGGATTACATGGTATCTATCACTGCTGCATGAAGAGTATTTGAAAAAGTTATGAAGAGAAGATGATTTACCTTTCCTCTCCATCACTTCCTGCTGGTGGCTGTGAAAACACACTGATTGTATTGCATATGTGCAAAGAAGGGAAAGATGTGGAATAGAAGTATATAGACAGAAAACTCCACTGAATTCCCTCTTATGTCATTTAACTATAGATACCCAGTGACTCAATTACAAATGGAAAAAAAACATTGCTACCTACATATTTTTTCATGCTTTCATAGTATTAATGAATGAATGTTTGTATTCCTATTGAATGGAACAAAAAAAGGGAAAAAAAATCTGCCAAGAAAATAAACCCTCCCATAAACCTCCTCACTGTCCATAATGTTCTCCACCCTGTTTGTTAGTGTTTCTTAGAAGTGTAGCACTTTAAAATTAACTGTAAAACAATAAACATAGTAGTTTAACTGAAGTTAATCCTAGTTCAATTAATGAAAACCACACAGAGTGCTATAATAAGAGAATTTCTCAAGTTTCATCTATTAGCTTACTGTGATACTTTGTGGCAAAATTCACTGCACAGACCTGAGAACATTCACCTACGCAGAATCACAGAATGATAGAATAGTTAGGGTTGGAAAAGACCTTAAGATCATCTAGTTCCAACCCCGCTGCCATGGGCAGGGACACCTCCCACAAAACCATGCCACCCAAGGCTTTGTCCAACCTGGCCTTGAATACCGCCAGGGAAAGAAAGGGGTGAAGAGCAACATAAATGTTGCTCTTTTGATAAGTGAGACAAAAGCTCATAAAGAAAAATTGCTTGGTTTTGAAGGAATCTTATTATTTTGAGATGAAAGGCACAGTCCTATAAGGTACTGGGTATTTCTGGAAATTTAAAAAAAAAAAAAATAGAACATTCAGTAAAATCAGAAGTCAGTGATGTGGCACAGTATCTCTGTATGTTCTCTCATTAAAAAAAAAGTAGTTATCGTATCACAGGATAACTGAGGCTGGATTGGACAACAGGAGGTCATCTCTTCCAACCTTGGTTCAGGTACTTCATATTTCAGAATCTTCACTGTCACCACCACCATCAGTTTCCATATAAGTAATTTATGAAGTCCTATCTAATCACTTCTTCTGACAAACCCTAAGAAGAATCACATATAGACAGCATCACTTGAATATATTTTGGGCTTGGACTACACTATCACTTATGTTTTGTTATGCTGCACTGAGAACAAAAGCATTTGAACATTTGGTTCAGGTTTGGAATCAGAGAAAAATCAGAACTCTGTGGTGAATTGCAGTCATCTGGTCAGCTACTTTTCCAGTTTGCCAAAATGAAACTAGCCCCCAAAATAAAAAGTTAGAGGCTAAACAGTTTTTCAAAACCTGAATTTTTATATAACTCTTGTAATAAGTGCAGAACAGTTTTCAAATTTAGAAGATGAGGTAAAAATTCAAAATATATTCTAAAAAAGCCAGTGTTGCTTTATATGAGAACATTTACAGATAGTCCAGTGATTATTATATTTCTCCTTGATCAGGGATATCTATTATAAAGGAAAGGAGATGTTCTTAACCAAATGCAAGTACTTTTTGAATCCTTGCCCTTTAGCAAAACTGCTTCCAGTTAAAATTTGACAGATGTTACAGTTCTCTCCATTTTCTCTCATTCCTGAGTCACAAAATTCCCTTCACTATGAAAAACTATGTTGCTGTCATGGATTATGCCAACTTTAACCTTTATTACACATTTTCAGTTCTATATTTTCATGAATGGAGTTGAAAACAAAAAAGGAAGAAAATCTCTGGGCAAGTGTGGTAAAAGCCTAGTTATTAAATTGCTCCATCTCATTCTGGTGAAGTCTCACTTAATTATATTTTTCTTTTTCCGTATTACACTTATGTCTATATTCTTCAATGGCATTTTCCAGTAGGCAGGTTTTTATTTCTAAAATTTTAGCTTGCACTGAAAGAATTTTAAACATCACTCTTTTTTTTTTTTTAATTTTTTTCTCATGTCTTCATGGTCATGATTTGGAATATTAAATCTGTGTGACTGTAGGATCTAGCACTACTGACAGTCATTATGAATTTTCAATGAGGAAGTATAGAACAAAGTATTGTACAATAGCGCTTTTTGTGTGGCAGTCCTTTTGACATGTATCCTACAACCAGAGATTAAGTACCTACAAAATGCAATTCAGACAGAAGTACATGCTTTTGGCACATTTATGACTATAAATCTTAGATCTGCCTACACTCCCATGGATTAAAAATGCTTTTAGAAATTTGAATGAATTAAAACTCTTTCTTTTGGTACATTTTATCACAATCATTTAATCTCTCCCTTTTGACTGTGACCATACACACAAATCTGATAACTGAAATCTTCCATGAACTGCAATTGTTTATTAAAAACATTCTATTGATAGAGAAATGCTGCTATTTCTGAGAGCAGACAAGAGTTTTATCTATGAGACCAAATGATAGAAAGCATTTTTAAGGGAATTCAATCTGTATTACGGTTTTGTTTCCTTTTTCAGGTTACTGAAACTTTGAAATATTTGGTCTTAGATTAGTTACCTCCATGTTTTTCTGAAAATATAAAGTGGCTCTGTTTGTGATTATGTGAAAAGAACTGGAATGGGAATAAGATGAATAGTTAGTTCTTTAGAGCACAGTCAGCTGCTACTCAGCTGCTGCCATGCTGAAGTGTTTGCAGGATCAAGAAATAATAATTGTAAAGAACAATGCCTTCACTGCGTCCATTATATGTTTAAAATCATCACTGACATTATAATATCTATACAGAGCATCATCAGAACAACCTGGAAAGCTGTATTTATCAGTTGGTAAATTTGTTAATAAAAGCAGACTAATATGAAAATATTCTAAAAATCTGCAGAAATTAAGTAATTCTGTAATCTCTTCCACTTCAATTGAGATATCCCGGTGATACTTCTGTACAAAAGTGTGGAATGTGTTTAAAATTTTATTTCAGTATGTCTACTAATTTTTAGGAGTCAATTTTCCTAGAAAAATTATGTATGCAATGAGCTTCAGGAATGTGATTATATATATTAACATATAAACTTAAAAAGCGGAGGTAGAAGAGGAGTGTATCAGGACACCTTAGAAAGGGAGCTGTGACAAGCATATAAGTGGTCAGAAATACGAACATACTGTTTTTTTCACAGCCTGAAGGAGGTAGCTAATAGAGATGGACAGGACAAGTCAGGACAGGACAGGATAGGCTAGGATAGGATAGGGCAGGGCAGTTCTTCTGAAAGTGACATCCGACACTCAGCTACTCTGATTGTGTACAGGACCAAAAATAGCAAAACTGTAAATGATAAGGAGAGATAATTTTTAGACAAACTCCTTGTATCTTGGAAATATTACAATACTGGGATGCAAAGGATGAATCTGTGTAATTTGAGATACAAAGATGAAGTTATACAATGATAGTTCCTTGGTTTAGCAAAAGAGATGATAGTGATAATGTTACAAAGGAGTGCGAAGGAGTATAGATTGATTCTACATTGCATTCCTGGTCTTGAGCTAAATGCAGCAGAGTGAAGTATATGAAAACAAATAAAAAATCACTTGTAAAAATTATAGCATGGGTTCAGAGCAGTTGAGACAAATAAAAACACAGAAGCAATGTTGCAGAGGGTATAATGCAAGATTGGCTGGAGCACAAAAATCTGACAATAAGGAGATAGCGTCAGAATAGATTTGGGATTTTCAGAAGGTAGTAAGATGAGATGGGGCTGCAGGGAGGGAGGACAGAAGCAGGATCCTGCTGTGCTGTTGCGTAAAGGGAAATGATCAGGAGACACATCAAATAGGATCAAAGAGGAAGTCAGAAAAGGAAGGAAAAGCAGATGATATTAAACCTGAGGAAAGACAAATATATACTCAGCGCTGTCAAAACAAGCAGAAAGATAAAAAAATTAATTGCATTTAGCAATGAATTATCTGTGTGTGGACAAATGTTTGTATGTCAATCAGAAGGCCTGAGTAAATGAGCTGAATGAGGTGAGTCTAAGCATTGCTTTTATTTATCTAAATCCTCCAGGCACTAAATACAGGATTTTTGTCAGTTTCCCCCATCCCTTGCCCAGAAAGGTCTTTGTATAATTTTGGCTTGTTTAAAACTGTTGCTTCTAAAAGCCACATCTGTTCAGTGTTCCAGCTATGCATCTGGAGCTGTGCAATATGGAAAGCAGGAGAGCTTCTCGCAGACTTAGCTAGAGCGAGAGCAGCAAATCAAGACAAATTTGCAGGGGCTGGAGGACTCGCCCTGTGAGAAGAGGCTGGGGGAGCTGGGTTTTTTCAGCCTAGAGTAGAGATGCCTCATGAAAGATAAAACAGCCCATGCCTATGCAGACATCCCTAGTCATCAAGGAGGGCCCATCAAAGCTGAGCTAATCTCAGGTGTGTGGAGCAGGAAGACAAAAGACAATGGACATAAGTAGACGTTTGAGTGGCATACTGAATCTATAATAAGAACCTTTTCCCCATGAGGGCAGCTGGGCAGCGCCACAATTTGCCCCGAGAAGTTGTACAGCCTCTATTCTTGCAGGTTTTTCAAAACCGAGCTGTACAAGGCCCAGAACAATATGGTCAGAACTCGTGAGATACTGTGCTCTGTGCACGATGTTGGACTGGAGATATTCTGAAGCCCCTCTGCACCTGAATTATCTTATATAATTAGTCTATGATTAGGAAAAAACACACACTACTCCAAATAACCAAGCAGGTGCTGAGAAAGTCCCTTCTCTGCCTCAGTGTGAGCAGAATCATGCTTATTACCTGCTTATTTTAATAGGCAATTTCCTAATAATTTAAATTCTGCAGTGAGAATAATCTTTTTTTTCTTTTCTTTCTTTTGCACTCCCCCCCTTTTTTTTTTTTGTAATGAAATAGCACAGTTGCTTCCCACCCAACCCTTGTGTATATGTTTTTGATCACTATAAATGTGACTATTACAACTAGTAAATGTGGATTCATTAAAAATGAATGAGATTCCAGTAACCACTGGAAGGTGTCATTGCACACAGAATATACAAATCCTACCAAGTTTGATGCAGCATTCTGAAATATGTAAAAAAGCACTTACATTTCTTCACAAAAGGGAAGGCATACTCTGTATCCATTACAGTTTTCATGTTCAAATACAAGAGGAGCTTGCAAGTGATCTCCAGCAATTCCTAAATAAATAACCAGTGAAGATTCTTATCACATTGCAACACTGAATGAGAAGTAGAAACAGTAAGAAAATCCTGAACAAAAGAACTCAGCAAATACTGAGAAATATAAAAAGAGAAGTTTCACCAATGAGAACAACGCAACTGTGTCTAACTGAAGCATGACATGAGAAAATATTAAAATGGAAAGTCTTTTAAAGCCAGTGTGTCTTTAAACCCAAATACTGAAAATGAAAAGTGAGAATCTGAGGGCAGCAAGAGCTCCAACTCTGAAATTGAAACTGAAAAGAGACAACCCAGAGGCAAAATTCATTCAAACCCTGATGATCAGTCTGAAAGAATAGAGCCCAAGGGTAAAAAACATTCAGACCCTGGTAGTAAATTTGAAAGGAGAGAGCTTTAGGGCAGGAATTGCTTAGGTCTCAACAATGACCTGGGATGGACAGTTACTCAGGACAGCCCCCACTCAGGACATGGAGCTGGAAAGGTAGGGATTTAGCATGGCACTGTGCACATCCTACAGCCTCTGATAATGAGCCTCATTGAAGCTCTGCTATATTCTAGCCATCACCAAATACTGAATTTAAATGAATGCACTGCACTGCATACTAAAGGGTCTGGAATTAGAATGGAGTGAAAAAACAGGAAAGTCAACAGAACTAGTCCAAGGATATGCTACAGCCCTCAGACTGCAAATCCAAACTATCACTTTACATTAGCAAAACTGACTGGTCAAAGAGTTTGCCTAATGTGAGATATGTCTAATCAAATGGTGTTGCTTTTTTTCAGGATATTCAATCTCTGCAGTAAAACTGAACACAAGTTATTTTCTCTACGCAACAAGCAAACCATATAACTGCATTTGCTTTGTTTTCTCTTACTAGTACATGTTCTGCAGCGGCTGATGCTCTTTAATTTTTAAGGGGACAAATGGAATAAAATGTTTTCTGGTAAGAGGTAAAGATAGAAAAGCGTTTTTCAAAGGAAAATTTTTTTCTTAGTAAATCTTTGCAAGTGCTTTCCTTTCTGAAAAGTAATACACTTTGAAAACTGGAAATGAAGCCTTCAGGATCATACTCAGTCTGCCTAAATTAGATATCCTGGTATCTGAGAGATGCTTCTTCCCTATTGCATAATCCTGACTTTCTAAATCAGGAGCCCAAAATTCATAAGTAAGGTAGTTGAGCGAAAGAAGCAACCCAGAGGTGCCCAGCAGGCCACTCAGAACCCTGGCAGTGGTCAGCTGCTGTGAAGACTTAGTTTGAGAAAGGAGATTTTGGAGCTGCACTCCCTGAAGTCCTCTATGTTCAGACAGTTAGCATCTAATGCCATAAACACCCATTTACAGCGATTGATAATCAAAGCATAAGCTCTGGAATAAACCTGAAGAACTGCAAAATGGAATTGTATCTCTTTAAATGCATAATTACTTTCAGTGCATGCATCTTACTGTACACAGAATCAGGTTTGTTTTTTTTTTTCTCTTTGGTTTTCTCTTTTTTCTTTTTTTTCCTTTTCTCTTTTTTTTTTTTTTTTTTTTTTTCCTCTTTTCTCTTTTTCTTTTGTTTCCTCAACAAATAACTTTAATTAAAAGTATGGCCACACTTCAGAGGCCAACTGCAACTACTTTTAAGCTATACAGGGGTTTCTCATAATTTGAAACGTACACCGAGTGTGCTATTCCTATATAGGAAGTCATAAGTTTTCAAATCTACATCTTTACTCACATTGTTCTCAAACTATTGTAGGTTTTAATTTAGAAATTGAATGACTTGTAGATTCTTCCCATGTCCACAGATTCATTCACCCTTTAATGAGGCAGTAGTTGATGACTCTTTATTGGGAATGTCTGATGGTTCTGCTTTACAGCAATTCTTTCATAGTCAAGAATTATGAAAGTAATCATGCTCTGTAGGAATATGTCCCACTTCAGCTAGTGCTATGGTTCTCAGATTTCCAATTTACATGTTTTAAATTAATGACTGTTTACTCTGCTGTATAGTAAAAAGGGAAGTTATCAGTTGAGCTAATTCATTACGTAGTACTTCATTTCTGGGATTCACAGTCTTTCCCTGTACAGGACACAAAGTAAGTAATCACAATAAGCATGACAGAGCCTTGGGTGGCAAGGTTTAGTGTGAGGTGTCCCTGCCCATGGCAGGGGGGTTGGAAGTAGATGATCTTAAGGTCCTTTCCAACCCTAACTATTCTATGATTCTATAATTCTATGTATCTGTCAAGAAACAAGGAACACTTAGATTACCTAAAACAGGGTTTGAAAAGACACTTATCACCATACCATTTGAAATACTTTAAAATATTTGCATCTGAAACTGATTATTAAAAAGAAGTAAATAGGGGGACACTAAGGAGTTTTATACAGAACGTTTAATTTTTATTATAATGTGGATTTCATTCACTAGCAGCTTCATTTATACAATCTGTTCAGCACTGCCTTCAGCATTCAAGGGAAGATTAGACTGAATGATGCTGCCTGTTCGCCAACACAGTACTCAATAACTGTCCTTGAATGTACATTTCACCACTTTTACTTCTTAGTATTTTTTTTAAAAAAGGGGTATCTTTCTCCTTCAGAAAAGTTAAGATCTCGTCTTCGGTCTTTAGAGTCTTAATAGGTTACCTGTAAGCAGAACAATCAATACCAACCTACCAAAGGAACAAAACCCATTCCGAAAGGGAGTGATCATCCTCCTGTTGCTTTCTTCAGCTTGTAGTGCTGTCTCACATTAAAGCAGAAGCGGGAAACAGGGACTGTTTAGAAACACTGAGATATGCATTTGAAAAGAAAAATATTCCCAGTTGAAGTTGGCTATCATTGCCTAGTTAATACACAGATACTACTATAAATGGAAAAAAATAAATATAAGCAGAGACTTCCTTCAAACACTACCTCCATTACCTGTTTTATTTTTGTTATCATTTGCAGTGATTAAAAATATGTAAATCCTTTAGTTAGGCTGTAGGATTACATTAAGGCTTTTAAAGAGAAACTACAGAATTATATTTTATAGAACTATAAGTTAAATAATAATTTAAAATTGGTAGAGTCCATTTAATACATGTGTATATGGCTGAAACACTGAAAGAGCCACACAAGTGGAGAGCACTGTCCACAGGTGAAGAGTTTGAATTGAGAAGACGTCTGTGATTATCAAACTGTTGGTAGTGCTCACCTTTACAGTATTCAGGTCCTTAGATGAAGTCAGTGAAACTGGGTTTTGCTGCACAGACAGCAATATATAAAAAAAAAAAGGTTTAATATTGTTATAATTCTTTTTACAGAGTATATATGTATTTTCATATGGATTTCCTTGATTATTTCGTTTAACTGCTACTACTTCCAAATTAAACTGCTATACTCTATAACTCACTGTGTTTTATAAGGAAAAAGAAATGTCAACCCTTCAGTGTATGCACATTTATCTCTTACAGGATTCAGCTGTAATGCTGAACTCCCAGAAATATTTTAAGTTTTTGTTAAATAGTTTAATTATTTTTGTATTTTTTGTTTAAGTTATGTGGTCATCTCTTCTCCTCTTCTTAAAGGCAAAAATGAATGTGCTTATGCAAAGGGAACATTCTGAAAAGCAGATTATACTGCAGCCTTAAAAATATTAGTAACAAAATCCACTGATGCATTGTGGAACTACTGAAAATAGCTGATTATTATTTAACAAAGAAAAACATGTTTCTGAGCATGGGTAACATCATGCTCTCTCTTTTATAGAAGAAGCTGATCTAATAAAAGACTTCAAAGCTTTAGTACTACTGTCTGAGAAATGTTAAGCTTATTTCTTTAGTCAACAAAGCAAAACAATAGAAGAATGCTGAAATTCGCTCCTGTGATGCAAAATAGTTTTGATACAATAACTCATTTTTCAGTTCAAAGTCTGAGGCATTCTGCCAAATATCAGACCCATAGTGATGATTCTGAAACTTAGCTTGTCTAACAAAATACATTTGACTTCAATAGAAATTATATATGTGAATTCATTTCAGCATCAGGTCTTCCTTGTAGTTCAGGTCATCTTCCATTCAATCTACAAAGCAGTGTAAACAGTCTGACACATCTTAGGAAGTATATTCTGTAGTTGTGCATTGACTGTAAAATCTTTTGGGCAAAATGAAAGACTTTAAGAGAGTTTTTCTGAAACTTACTTTATATGCACAATTTTATTATGCTTCTGAATTATAGATATCACAGCTCATTCCTGTGTCATTCATTAGCCTGTAATTGTAAGCAAAAAAAGATTTTTCACATGTATATGTGTATTAAAACACTGTGTATGTATAAGTATACACACACAATAATTCAAAACTGTATAGAACTTTATCCTAAAAAAACCACCACCCTTTTAAAAGCTAAATCTAAAATTTTAAATATAATGCTGTTCTAGTTATATTGCATATGACTAGTAAATTTGGAATCAAGAGCTTTTGTCTGAAGACTTAAAGGTGGTATATTCTTTTCCTTAACTTCTTTATTCACCTTTAGATAATAAACCCCTGGGTTCTTGTTAATGAAACACAAAATATTTTTTATATTAAAAAAAATGTTTTCACTTAATGAGATTATGAATCCTTTTGCCTTCTGTTTGCTTACATGGGTACTTTCTCTGCAGATGTCTCAGAATTCATGAGACTTCAGTTAGGAAGATTTACAGTGTTGAAGTATTCACTTGTAAATGTAAAATACAAAAATGAAATACAATAGCACAAGAAAAAAAATTTGAAAAGCAATTTTTTTTTTTTTTTATGGGTCATTTTTCAAATTCTGAATTCAACCCTTGTAAGTGAACACTGAAATCTACATCATAAGATTTCAGAAGACATATAGTTCACAACATATTGAAAATGGTTTACCACCTTGAAGAACATGTTCTTCTTTTGTCAAACACCTCTCTGCTCCTTTTCAGAAAATAGATCTGTACACAAAACACTGCACTGCCTTGACAAACAAAGCGACACTTGACATGAATTCATGAACAGAAAGCACTGTTAGCCCAGCATCCACAACGTAACATGCTAACATTCAGCATTAATATATTGAATTAAAGCCTAATGAACTCACTGGGAGTATTTCCAATGAGTTCAGGGAGCTGTGGATCAAGACCATGGGTGTCCATATTGTTATGCTTCTCACCAGGCTTTGCATCAGGCATGACAAGAGAGCAGGTGATATGACTCTACCTGCATTCGAACATCACAAGTATTGCAAACGTGTGTATGACCTTCCTCTAGCTGTAGTCACTGAAGACTTTAAAAATGCTTAACTGCAATATCTGTTTCACAGGCAGAGAGGCTCAGGCTCTCCAAACTCCCAGAGGGAGTGCCTGGTAGACTCCATCTCTCCTTGGTGTGCACAGGCTGCTCCTTCTTCCCCTGCTACAGTGTTTCCACTGTAACACTGGAAAATTCAAAAATTAATCTGCAGTTAAAAAGTCCTCTGTTTGAAGATACTTGGAATGGCCACAGAACTACTGGAAAGGTTTAAATATTGTGACCTTACAGCCAAGCAGCTCATGCATTTTTATTTACATGTATTCAGCAAAACCATCTTGGAATTCAGTATAGAGTCTGAAGAGACCTATGCAACTGCTTTGCACAGATCTGCTGTATAACTATAAATTCCACTCTTGTTTAATTGATTAATAATTAACATAAAGTATGAGGTCATCCTAAAGGTGGCATCAAACAAGTGGGCTGATGGAGATGGCTAGAAAGCACATACAGATGCTGGGGTTTATCATGTAAATATAAAGCATTAAAAGGAAGAAACAATGGACAAAAGCAGATGAATGTAAGACATCTAGAATGGGCTGCACTACCTTGCAAATTATTATAACTCTTGTAGAGAAATTTCAAAACTGACATAGCAATTGCTTACAGCTGGTTAATTATTTCCCAGATCCTTACCAGCTTAACTGACCACTAGCTGTCCTTCAGTACCTTCTTGTCTGTACTGTAAGAAATAAAATCTAGATGAAGGACACATGCTGGGACACAGCAACCCCTCTCATGCTGTAGGTAAAATATTGTAATAAAGTTGCAATAAATTGAGTAATATTTTATTAAATGTATTGTTTTATGCTCTATCAGCTACTCCTATATAAAACAAAGTGGAAAGACATCACCTCCCTCTGAAGGAAGACAAAGGGACCTGCTGATAGCTTAGACATTGTGAAAGCCAGCCAACTTATATTTAGTATTTGATTTTGCATTTTGGAACCTAGCTATACAGTCTCACCAAATAAGCTCAGATCTTCCTGAATTCTCATTTTCTTTCATAAAGGAATACTAAGTAAAACCAATTTAAAAAATTGCATGTGTCCTGGGTTCAGCAGTAGCAGTCATTTTTCTCCTTCTTAGAAGCTGGTGCAGTGCTGTTTTTCGACTTTCCGTCTGGGAACAGTGCTGACAACACTGATGCTTTCAATTGGTGCTCAGCAATATTTACTCTGACCAAGGACTTTCTGGGTCTCATGCTCTGCCACGGAGCAGGGGAAGCTGGGAGGAAGGAGCGACAGAACACCTGACCCAAACTAACCAAAGAGATATTCCATACCACAGCACATCATGCTGAGGATGTAAAAAACTGGGTGCAGTTACCTGGAAGGGTTGGATCACTGCTCAGTCGGGCTGGGTATCAGTCGGCAAGTGGTGAGCAGCTGTATCCTCCTCCCTTGTTATTTCTCTTATCATTATTATTATTGGTGGTAGCAGCAGTGATTTGCATTATACCATAGTTACTAGACTGTTCTCATCTCAACTCGTTGGAGTTACATTCTTTCAATTCTCCTCCCCATCCCTCTGGGAGCAGAGGGGAGGAAGGGGAGGGAGTGAGAGAGTGGCTGCACGGTTCTGAGTTACGGCTGGGCTTAAACCACGACAACGTACCTCCCAATTCCTCTGACGATTTATGTAACTTAATGTTACCATATGATTTATAAAAAATGGATATCATGACATTGTTTGCTGTCCTTTCCTTATCACAGTAACTGTACAAAGTGTGGTGCCATGTCCCATGGACTACCCAGACTACTTGGGCGATGGATCTCAGAGCTGAAGCTACAGCTCAGAAACCACCTACCTAACACAAGGGCATATGTAAAGAAGCTTGTCACTCCTCAGGCCTCTTGCCTTCTCCCACAGCTCTCTGACAACATCTTTAGTAAAGGGTATCACCACCCACTTTTGTTCCCAGTCCAAGTTCCTCCCTGTTCCCTGCCCCAACATTTCACTACGCACATGCAGATTAAAGATCTTTGATCTTGATTCAAGGGCAGGGATGTTATAATTTTTCTTACTTCTGCCATGAAAGACGATGCCAGTCATTTCTGAGCAAAAGTCCCAGGGGAACATTCGCACACTGCTGAAAAAAAAGACTAGAGCACGTAACTCAAATATTATTAATTAGTGAGCAACACAGTGAGCCTACCTCATTTTTAAAGTCATTTATTGCTGTTTCTCCTGTTGAGCATCTTTCTTCTTAAGCAAACACTGGAAGTTTGTTATTTACAGTCCAATACAGTTACTGTGGAATCACTGCATAGTGAATGCACCCAAAACCTCATGAAAATAATGTAGCATACATCAAGATGTGGTGGTTTATGCCAGTCCACCTTCTGGTAGTTTTCATTTACTTGCAGGATTTATTCTTTTTTCTGGCATTCAGCAACAGCAGAGAGAGTGCTAAAGTAAGAGTGTTTGCAAATTAAACAGAAAAATCTGAGGAACACTCATCTTCTCTTGAAAATTCTTGTGTAGGGGGAAATGAAGATCTGCATGCATTTGTATTATATAGAAATGACTGGGCAGAGGATAATATCCCTACATGAATTTTAAAGCTTTCCAACACCCACATTTCTAACTGGTTTAGTACAACTGCTTCATAGATAATGGACTATGTTTAACTCTTACTAGAACACCTGCTTCACAATGCTCAATCTTGACATTAGAAAATTAATTAAAATATATTAAATTCATAATACTCCATCATTCTGTGTAATGCAACATTTAGTGCTGAAGAGCAGCTATTGAATGACACTTCTGGTGAATGGAGCCAGAATGTCTGGTCATTAGATGATAGCAGCAATATTTTAGGTAGTAAACAGATGTCAAATGAATTCACCAATAAAAATCTGTGTAACAGGATCTAAACTCAATCTTTTGAAGCATCAGTAATTTAATTATTCTTTCCACAAAAAAAAGAGCAAACTTACATTTTTTACTTGGAATGACCTTTGTTTTCAAGTGCTAAACAACAAAGCAGAAAAGAGGGGGAAACATTCATGGAAGCCTCCAAAACCAGCACAGTTCCTCCTTCCCTTGTGATGGACTGTAGAACCTTCCTGTAACGCACTGGCCATCATCTTCTGGGCGAGCAGCACACAGAAAGCAATGTTGCTACAATGACATTCAGTACAAATGCACAGAACCCATTTCTGTTTTCATAGTGCTCATAATGAGAAGATTGGATGGAATGAACTAATATATACTGCAACAGAAAGAACATAATGTAATTAGGCTACTCTGTATCCTTTTCCATGTTGTTACTTTTATGCTCACCCTTCCTATTTAATCCAGGAATGAAAATAAAATGAAAGCTCATGGGCTTGTTTGATTCTGCATAGTACTACTCCAGATGCTTTGCTTTATCTTTGGCAATCAGTAATAATTAGGGAAAATGAAGCCTTGAATTTGGAATGCCAGTTTTCTAAAAAGCATAGAGTTCTGGGTTACACATGTAGCCTGGAATACCTTATACACTTCCCCTGTATTTCTGTTGGAAAAAAAAAATAAATAATTATCTAATCACTTTGTCTTCTCAGAGTGATTTTCTGAACAGATTTTCCTATCTGTTTGGGTTTTTGAGTATACTGATGTCTTTCCCCAACATACTTTCAGATGCTCAATCCTACAGAAAGAAATGTATTTCATATCTCTGTATAAATGAAGTCCTCTATAAACACTGGAAAAGACCCCCTATTCATGTAATTTTCTCTGGATTATCATACAGATATTCTTGTTTTCCATACAGTACATGATTTCATTTTTAGGTGCACAAAAAACTCTGGGGTTCCATGTTAAACACCCTTCAGCCATCTCCTACCTTCCAGTTCTTCACTATTTTCCAAGACAAGTGAGAAGTAATAGTGCCGGAAAAATACTTTATAGTAGTAAATGCTGCTTCAGAGGAAAAAAAATGTTGAGTTTATGTTTGATTGTTTTGGGTTTTGTGTCAGGAAAAGTGGTTATTTGATTTATATCTAAAAAAAAAAGTATTTATTATTTTTTTCTACAAAATTGTAGTTAAAAAAAACAATTAAACCCCAAACCAGTCTGTCTTGACTGACCTGAAACATGCATTTTTAGTTTTGGATCGCTAGTGGCTAAGGTAAAAAATAAATAAATGCAGAAGAATGCTCAAGGGTAAGGATGTGGGCTTGATATTTCAGATTTTTGGAGAAATGGAGGAAGATTTCCCTTTCACCTCTACGAGTTGTTTTATTTCCTGTTAAGTCTTTTCATAGCTACCCAGAGGTGGCAACTTGGGAGCAGATAAATCACTGCAGCCCAGTGAAGGGGAGCACACAAATACTAGCTCACCATATTGGCCAGCTACATTAAAAAGCTGGTACTCAGGCAGAATAGAGCTCTGGCTATATTCTTCTTCTCCCCATGCTCTTTGAGGTGATTTGTACACTTTGAAGAAAAATATTTACACAGTGACCAATTTTTCCTTATCCTTTCAGAGAAAACAGGAGGGCTTTTCCCTTGACATCCCAAACTCCCAGGACTATCAATGTGACTAGTCAGAAACTTGCCCAGGAAAAATTATACTGATCTTTCCCCCTTCCTTTCCCCCTTGTCCCCCCTCCTTTTTCTCTTCCCTCTGGTATTCACTTGCTGTATAATAGGCTGACCTACTTCTTTCCATTTAACATACTTTTAATAGTTTCATCATGTATAGTCAAATAATTCTTGATGTCAAATCTATCAGTGTTGCTTTTCATCAACGTAAAATTCTCTTTGGCTCTTCTATAATTATACTGCTTTCTGCCTTCTTGTCAGCTACTCCTCACACTATTTCAATATCACCTGCATGATCCAGTTTATAATTTCTATTTGCTTTAATACTGTTAAGCAAGATAATGCATACTTTATCAGTTTGAACTTCCTGGTGTGGTTAGTGTTTATCATGTATTTCTGAACAAATTGCCCATTGTGTAAGGGGAGCTGAATGTCACTGCAAAGAGATGCTTTTAGCTGTGGTCTTCCAGTTATGACTGTGCTACATGCAATCACAAACTTAAAAAAGATTGTAGGCAAGCTGGCTAGGGACAAGGAGATCTGTGAAAGGCTAATCTGTTAGAGGACAGAACTGCAGTTCTTCACTTTCATCTTTCCTTGTAAGTTCTAAAATGAATGGAGCAGGAATTGCAGATGAACCAAATCAAACAGGTTTGGACCACAGAGACTTAAGGTTCAGGATGGAATGCTTGGATCCACTGCTGGTTGTTTCATTATTTTCTGTTTAGTAGATGCTGCGATGGCAGCCGAACTAAGGACTCCTTCTCAGTGATTCAATTATTAGCAGCAATGAAGCTTTCTCTAGCATGTGCTCTGTCTCCATTCAGCAGAGAGCATCTGACTCCTTCCTGAACAATCAGGGACCACTAACTACGCTATGTCAACATACCTGTGCTTTTGCAGTCCCCCCAGCTCTTCATGAAGATGAACCCACAATTCACACTTGGGGAACGGCTCTAACCACAGAGATAGTTCAGTAATGAAATTCATTCTCCTACATTTTAACAGAACGAGTGTTATACTTTAATTTTAAAAACAGAACTGTCTAAAGAAGTGATATGCATTGTGAATGACTGTCAAATTCTGGTGCCCCTGGTCAGATATAGGACTTGTTTCTGACATCACTGATTGCCTTTATCACACTCTAGGAAGCTGCATTCTAAACATACAGATTTTAATTGGCTTCTTGCTGGTGCCTAACTCTCCTGCTCTACACAGTGAGTCTAAGTGCTAAAAAAGGTTTCTAGACCATATTCTGGTAGTTGAAAGTGCTGATAGTGATATATGATACCTTTAATAAACTTACTAATTAGTCCATTTTTCCATAGGTTCACATTCCAGTGCAGACAGCATACAGCATGCTGGGAAAAAGAATAAACTAGAAAGAGGCTCAGTATGCTACTTCATCATACTCATTGCCTGGACTTTCCATGCAGTAATTATCCTCAAGATTTTGAAATAAATTTTTAATTTTCACCTACACCTTCACTAAAAAAAAGTACTTTAAAAGTAGAAACCATGCTATAGACATCTATTTTTTATTCCTGTTGTTTTCTGAAATGACTATGATGGGAGGGCGAAGGATGTTTCAACTAAGCTAGCAATCAAGTTTTAGTGACTGTGTCCATGGCCAACATCTGGCACTCTGGTACTGACTGAGGCTTGCACAGCTTTTCATATTCCCAGAAGCCTTTTGAATATTAAGAGCTGATGGTTTGACGCATTCTCTTCCTCCTGCAGCTTGGTCCAGACCTGCTGGCATTTTCAAAATGGACAAAGTGCTCACGGTTTTCACATGCTGCACATGCAATGTCATTACTGAAGTTACTCTGCATGACTACTGTTAACATTCTGATGTTGGCTTTAACTATTCAAACCAGTGGCTTATGCACAGTGATTCAAAAAGTCTGAACATGCGCATGTGTGTGTAAATAAATTCATCCCTTCTCAGTCCCTGTAGTGATGCAGTGGTCCTGTAGCTGATGCTGTGAAGCAGGAAACCCAGTTATACCTCATTTAGTGTGCATAACTAAAAATGTTATTATTGGTCATAAAATTATCCAGTCCTTTAAAAAAATCAAATCTATGAACTATGTGACTATTCCTCAGCCTGACTTTACACTGTTTGAGGATGGGCTCCCTTTAATGTTTTATTATGCAGGCCTCATTTTGGTGTGAGAGAAGGTTGAAGGAAAGTGGCTAATTTTTATTGTAAAGTGTGCTGGAATTTTAGCACAGGCAAACTTCTGCCACTCCTGTAACACACACTATATCCCATTTCCCAAGTCAAAACACCACCACAACAACAATATCTGTTTTCCAAATGCATCCTAAAATGAAATGTCACTGCTTTGATGAACAGCTTCTGTAGCAAAAATGTGTGTGACCAAATGACAACAGACCACTGCTCACACAAAAAATGAGCATAATAAAATGACACTGAACAGAAAAATCCCAAGTCATTAAAAAATAAAAAACCCCAAACCACCAAACAAATCTCCATTAAAACAAATTGCAAATCACATTATCTTTTAAAACCTTGAGCATATATATTCATCAACATGACAAACAAGGTAGATGAGAGTTAACAAAGATCATCACTATTTACATTGCTGTGAATTCCTCTCATAAAACTTCAGTTCCAAGGAAGAAACTCACTTGCAGCCCCACAGTGGGCAGGCTGCAAACCACAGAGGTTTCAATAGCAAGGCATTTTGATACAGCCAAAAGCTCTGCTGTGTCTTCAGACACCAGCCGGAGGGATATTTTGTGCCCACTAAAATCAATTCTTTTCCCCCAAATTCAGCACCTTGGCAATATGAGCCCTGATGTGACTTAGTTCAATTTTCCTGGAAATATCCCCTGAACATTAACTTCCATAAACGTATTTCAGGATACAAGTCCTTGAGGATGCCCGTACAAAATAGTTTATTTGTATTTGGAGAGAGGAAAAAATTGTTAGGCTTGTGAATTTCCCCGTGCTGCTAGTAAACTAGACAAACTTAATGGTGCAGTAAAAAATGCATTAATCAAAAGTTCAAGTAATATTTTTATACACTGGTAGCAAAGGTTACAAGTAACACAAAATACCAACTGAGATTGAGTACTTGCAAACCAACTGCTTCCTAGCCGGTCAGCCTCCTGTACTGCAGACAATAAGACATAACTCAGAAATCACAGGCAACCGTCACAGTTCAGAATCTTGAATTTTACTTACAGTTCTAGAAAACAACCCAAAAACCAAACAAACACACCAGCTTTCCTGTGCACTCATACACACATGTATTTGAAATTACTGCTTGAAATACAAATGCATTGGACTTGGCCATCTTTTCAAGATCAATTTCTCCCCTCCTTGGTTTACGCCTCATCTAGTACAGGCACTGAAAACTGATGTTGTGAATTACTATTTCAAAAGACGAGTACCTTATTTTGCTACAAAGAGCTGCTACTTTTTTTTTTCAGTCAGCCATGAACAATAAATATCACACAAGAAATCTGCTTATTCTGGAAGCTCATGGATTTTATTACCTTGGCAACAAAGTGATCTGTTCAAACTGATCTTTACTGCTGGTTTTAGAGGTTTCTGTGTCACAGAAAAAGCCATGAAGAGCAGATGAATAGGTAACTGACCCCCTTCCTAATGCTTGCATCAGATTCCACAGATGGGAGAATGGACATACTGTGAAAATAAGGTCCCTGGTTGCTCAGAACCAGTGGCAATTAGTAGTTGAACTGGATTAAAAATAGAATTTTCATGTTTGTGATAATCCGTAATAAAATCCCAGTACAGAATGGAATTTTATTTTCAATATATCAAGACAATATCCTGAATCTGGAGAAGAAAAACAATTGGAAAGAAACAAAATATCTGAACAAAGTGTTTAATTTCTTCACATCTATCTCTAGATTTTTGTTAACAAATAAGCATCCAAATGTTGCCATCAATGCTTGTTATAAATAAATAAATGAAGTTGCTTCATATAGAAGCTCCTGTAAGACTCCCTTTTTCTTATTGTGGTGTTTTATTGATTGTTTCCAAAGGGAAAAAAAAAAAAAATAGTGATAGTGACACATAAATCTAATGTTTCAGGGCTGCTGTATTGGTGTGTGTCACTGACAGGTGAAAAGTCTCTCAGCCCAGCATGAGGATGAGATGGAGGCAGTTTCCCACATGCCACAGCCTGTATCCATCACTTAAGAGCACACTTCCAGGAAACTTTTTCTACTCATATGGCAAAGGACTTGCAGCACAGTCTTTAAAATCTTGACAGCAGAAAGCTCCACTGAAAAAAATAACTGAAGCCTGATCTTTCTCTGGAAAATAACCCTAAACAAATGGCATAGCAGGGATCCATATTAATCATTGCAGAGTGCGTTTTGGACCAGACACAACAGGTTGGTGAGTAGTTTGTGGGGTTTCTGTCAACGCTGCATATTAGCTATGAAATATGAAAACTGGGCAAGGCTCTCTCCAACTATGACTGTGATTAGTAAGTGTTGGATATGAAAACAGCCCTGAGTTACAGCTCAGGAGCCTCATCGTGGGCTGCAGTAGTAAGAGCTAATTGATTGAAGTGGGCACAGTGAGAAAACCTTGTAGACATTTATGAGTGGTGCACCAGCCAGAAAATAATATTCACCAGCCTCACAAGTACTGGTTGCATCTCCATCTAGTTTCCAGGTAAAAAAATTAACTGGAACGTGATTTTCTGAATATTTGATGTTGTTGGGAGTGAATTACATTTGACGGAGTCAAAAAGCCTGATGTACCAGATATGTACCAATAGTATGTACCAGATAGTCAATATTTCTGCAACTTTGAAAATAAGAAAAAGAAACAGAGAAGTAACATTCTGGTTTACAAGACAAACCACAGAAGTGACGAGATTTTTAAGGTTAAGGAGTATGTTTTTTAAATGCTTCAGATAGACAGAAATACAAAATTATTACAATACCAAATGTAATATTCCATGCCATGAAGTGAAGATTAAGTGTAATAGCATTATCTTCTCAGACGAATGCATCCAGGACTTCACCTAAAATTAACTAAAATGCTTTTAAGTGTATGTGCGGTTTAAGATTGTGCATGAAGTTGCTCAGAACATGCATATATGGCTAGAGAAGTCAAAACTGCAACCAAGGGCTGGCTTTCAGCACACACAGCACATAAGCTTTGTGTACTCTGTGGGCAGGGTCTCAGTTTTCTCTTCCCCAGACTATGGATATTAATGAGAAAAAGCCAGTAAATTTTACTAAGAAGGATATTTTGTAGCTGTTCTTGCCCTTAATATACAAAGAAATGAGAATAAGTCACCACCTGAGATTTAAATTTGAGTGAGACACTTGTCTCCTGTAGGCCTTCATAAGGAGCTCTTAGTCTAATCAGTCATTGAGCTGCACTAAACCCCACTCTATTAGCTCCCCTCCTGTCTGGTGTTTTTTGCCACTCCTTTTCCAACAATTTCTACATTTTCATAGCCTCTTTTAGCACTTGTTTTAGGCCTCCTGCCATTTCCTGCAACCCTTGCTGGTTGGAAGCAATAACGGGAGCCTACCCTTGCCCAGAACTCGGCATTCTTGCCCAAACTGTAGCGGTAACCTGGCACCTCGCAAGAATTGACTGGCCACTCAGCTCAAAACATTAAATATTTAAAGTGGCACCACACCATTCATAAAGTGAAATGCAAAGTGTTTGTTTACTCTCTGCTAATTATTTGAGTCCAAGCAAGAAGACTCAACTGTCTACATTATTAATTAAACCTCTAAGAATGAGCTAAGGACAGGAAATGCTCTTCTCTGCTCGTAACAGTGATAAAGCACAAGCTGTGATTCTGATTAGCCATATTATGAAAATCTTCTTCTCCAAACTGCGCGAATACAAAGCTAAAAAAATCGTAACACTCCCTATTTTCAAATGGCTTGAATAGAAGCTTACCAGCCATGAAATCCCAGATTATAAACATCTTTACAAAGTATAACTAGTGTTACTAATTTACTGTTGAGGCTACCTGTGCAATGCAAGAGCAAAGACTCATGGTCTCTAAAGTAGTGTGCTTTAAAACAGATTAGTTTGAAAGTTACCTTAAAGGAAAAAATTTAAGATTTCCCCACAGGCCATGCAATAACATTATATGATAACCCACATGCAACTTCTACAAGTGATCTATTTCTTGATAACTGCATCTTTGCTATAGGAGTATCATATAAATACTAATCATTGGGCTTTGTGATCAGGAACTCTAAAGAGTGATGGAAACCACAACAATTGTTTTGATATAAAGTGCAATAGATTCATTGCACAACTTGAATCAATGCAAGATTCTTAAACCGGGATTTTCAGTGATAATAGTAAATTCTGTTCCATCCTGTTAAAATTTTTGCACAGTGGTTGAGCACCGATTTGCAATTTAGGAACTGAAACACTCAAAATTCTAATTTTTGTTAGACACAGGGGGACAAACCCAAAGGGAATGGAAGAGACCAGTTTTAGCATGCAAAGAGGTGGGACAGATGTAAGCACGCACATCTTTGTACTGCAACTTTTGAGTGTCGCAGAATATAAAGCCTACCACTCTGCTGTGTGTCTCTGTAGGACTCTGGAGCCTAATTACAGAGCTGCATGAAAAAGTTCTGCTTGTCAGCAGAACTGGCAGGGGAAAAAAAAAAACACATTTTTGCACATTCACAGAAGAATAAAATATTTAGGCAGAAAATCATCACTGCTGCAGATGGACACTTACAGAACAAAAACGGGTAATTTTTGTGCAGCCCTGCTTCTCACTAGCATGGCCAGAATGCATTATGTAGCAGACTTAAAATCCAGCCTAGAATTTCTCTGCCACTGAAAGTGGCCAGGTATGCTTCATAGGATAGTAGCAGTTGAGGGCTGCAGGTGGAGACAGCCCAAAATGTGCAGGCAGGCCGGCATGGAATTTAGCTCTGCATGGTTTTGGGGCCTTATGAGCAATGCTTAGCCACAAAAGCCTGATTGCAACGACAAGGCAAATATGAGGATATGTCCATATCATGACAATGAGGAAAGAGTATGAGAAGGGTAAGAGATGTGCATAAACTTAAAAAAAGCAGCAGTCAGCAGTTGCTAGCAGCCAATGTGGTCAACTGCCTGCTTTCACTGTATTTAAAGACACACTCTTTAACTGCGTGCTTTAAGTGAGAACAAATATAGATACAAAAGAGCTACTCTATATGTAGATCATGTCGTAAGGATTTCTGTGGTATTTTTAGGATAAATATGACTTGACAGCATAGTAAGCACGAGACCTCTGATTCCCAGTTGTGTTCAGGTTACAGTCTCTATCTTGTATATCAAAAGACCTCAATAACCCAAATCGGTGTTCTCTGTGTGTGGTGTTGGACCTGCCATATCCCTGAAAGAAGAGTTTGTCCATTTGCATTGCAGGTCTATGACACAGAAGAGGAATAATTTATGTGGATTTTCCCCTTCTCCCCCCACTTATTAATGAACAGAGAAAAGTCGATTCGTGACCACATGGTCCCATCATTCCTGTACTATCCAACCTGTGTTTACAGTCTCTCAGGGAAAAGCCTGGCTCTTAAACTCAACCTGTAAGTGACTAGTGCTTTCAGCTTTGGGTGTTTTTCTCTTAAGCTTTTTAAATATGGTGTGAATTTTATGTGAAAGTGCCTTTTTCTTCTTTCTTTTTTTCTCTTCCCTCAACATCATCTAATTTGGCAGTCCTTGGAGTGCTACAGAGTCTCCTTAATGTAACTCAAGACACAAGGACTCTGACTTCACTGCATTAACAAAATACATTTATTTGCTGCCTTTACACATAGCAATGGGAATGATAGAAAGGTTGTGTTCTCAATACTTCCCTCATCACCTTCTTTGTCTTACATTGGCAATAAAATCCAAATTAAATGCAAATCAAGCATACAAATTAGGAAAATTAATTTCATGCAAGTTAACGTGTAGGAATATCTCAGGTGACAAGGAAAACAAATAAAAAAGGCAATAAAATAGAGTGCATTACAAAAAACCTTACAACTAAAGTCACAAAATTAAAAAATATTTTTTATACACTAGTAACTAATAAATTCCAAATAAAAATTAATACCAATAGAAGCAATAAAAATCTCCTGTGACAGGACCTTCTGTCCATAGTCTACAGAAGTTTCTGCTGACTGAACTGCTAGCCTGTTTTCTTAAAGAAGGAAAAAGGATTTTTTTCCTGTATCACTGACATGTTTTTAAATATGCTGTGTGGTACAAAGAAGTAAAGTAACTCTATTTCCAGTGTGCCTGATCCTGGAAGTTAGTTTTGTTTTAATTAATTTTTATTTTCTAGTCAATGGACAGAGTTTTTCTCAGCCATTGCAAAGAACAGCATTAGGCCAAATAAAAGGCAAACCTTTGTACTTGCTTTGCTCTGATTCCTCATCACAATGCTACAATGACACCAGAAATAATAACAAGAAGTCCAAAATCACTGCCTTGCATACAGCTGTTTATAGTCTGTTTCTTTCACTGGCAAAATTTTCCAGATCTTATTATACCACCTACAGGTAGTTTTTAGATAAATACTTGGGATCCCCTAAGCTGCTTAGTTACGCTCCTGTAGATTGTAAAAAGCAAGCACATCCATTACAGTTTCTGGAGAGGCTTCTCACAACTCGCATTCTTTTGACTTTAAACCAGTCTCCACAATGCAGCCTGCTATCCTGCCTGAATTCTTACATAACACATGAAACTACCACACTGTTTTTGAAATAGACAGTATTTCTAGTAAATATTAAGTGTTCAACTCACCAGACTTTCTTAAATGCCAGTTTTTATTGGAAGCAGAATGTCATGTATGAATACATGTAGTTATTTTCTGTTGAAGCAAAATAACCAAAAAACTGTGACAGCTTCCTTTTTGTCTCATACCTTATTCGCATTTGCAGATCCTATAATCCTATATAATCATGCACACATTGTTCATAATTTCAACCTATTTTTGCATCTTTGAAAGAAATCCTTAGCAAATTCCTTTACATTCCTTTACAACTGAAGCCATGATGCTGCAAAAGATGTATTTTGCAAAGACTGACAGAGTAGGAATCTTGACAGCAACTCATGGATATTTAATGAAAACTTACAGAGATAACAGATTTTTAAACAAGCAACTTCCAGTGGTAAATGACCTTTTAAGAGTATAATCTTTAGTACTTTTATATACTTACTGCTTTTCAGCTTGCTCAACCTTTATTTGCTTTCTACAAAAGGCTTTGCTTTTTTAAGTTCTTGATCAATTAGTCTGTCTTGCTTCTAGTTTTCAAGTAGGTATTTCTTGCAAGAAATTATGCAAGAATTTAATCCAAATTCCACGGAATTATGCTACTTTGATGTTGTGTATTTTCTCCTGTTGTTGATTAATATGCCTCTTGTGCAAACATCCTCCTCCTACCTGATGCCTTCAGTAATGTCTCAAATCGTTGCTGATGACATTCAAATTTCCTCCAGAGATGCCTTGTGAGGTCACAGAGGATTATGCCGATCAGTGAATGACTCAGGCACAAAGTGATTGATAAGGCAAATAAATACTTAGATGTTAGCAATCAGTCAGTTGTGATATGCAAAGGGGAAAACAAGACTGCAGACATTTCAGCTATACATCATGTTTTCCAAATTATCTCTTTGTGTGTGGATGGTCCTCTTCAGAATATCACTCTCCCTTGTTACCTGATCAGTTCTATATCTTCAATTATGCCTCTTCTCAAACCCATGTAACAGTCTTTCTTGGCCTGAAGCTATTTCAGTGCCCTACCTGCATCCCCTAAGTCCAGACAGAGGAAACACTACACAACTGATTTTGAATTGAGAAGCGGTGCACACACACATCAAAGAGATGCTATGACATCAGAGAAGTCATGGCTTTATTCCCAGATTCCCTGAGTTTTATGTAAGCATTTATTGCACGGCAAAGCACATGTTCCAGTGGAGTAAGAACGTTTTGAGCATCTTGAATAGCATGAAACTGAAAAATTGAGAACTTGAATCACCTCAGATGTGCAGAAGTCAAAAACTGAACAAAGAACGAGGCCACAGCACAGGAGTGAGTACACCATTTGATTTCTTTAACTCATGATTTTTGGATTGACAAAAAACAACTAAAAAGTTCTGACAAGGAGAATGTTATCTTCCAATACAATCTCATGCAGAAGTCCATATACTTGTTTTTCACAAGATTTGATCTGCATGAAATTTTGAAGACTGAATTAATTTAGAAAAGAGGTCTAAAATGTATGCATTTCAGAAGTAATTGTGGACTGCTGGTACAGTCTTCAGACAAATCTGCAAGACATTTTACAGCACGTATGTGTGATCATTACACGTCATGGTGTTGCAGATTGTATCTTGGGTTTTTTTTTCTGGTGTGGGAGGTGATCTTGAAGAAATCTGTATATGATCATGGGAGCATGGCTGTGAAACACAGATATCTTCCCTTAGACGTAAGCTTTTCAAAGGTCACAAAGAACAGCAAAAAGGGAAGAGCCTTTGAGTTATGCCATACGTTCTCTGATTCAGGGACCATTTTGTGTTCACAGCTCCTAGTACAATGCAATCTTGATTCATGATTACAGTGCCTAGTTGCTATGATGATGATAATGATAAGGTTTATAATGGAGTCAGAGGACCTTGCTAATAAGACAACAAATCTATGGCAATCAGAGTTCTAATCTAAATACTATTTAGTATGGACTTGTGATGTGAATTAGACAGTTGGGCAACTGCATTTTAAAGTGGCATCTGCATTTTTGTAAATATATATAAATAGATGTACGTAGAAGTTATGCTATATTAGAAAAACCTACAACTTATATAAACAATTGGTCAACGTAGAGCGACTGTAACTTAAATAGTAGGTACAGATCAAAGTCTGATTTTTTTTCAATTTTGAAAGTGTTCATATGCAACTTTAGATACAAAGTTTAATATCATTAACTTGGTCCACAAAGTGGACTAGGTAAGTATAATATTCCAGGCTGTGAATGCTTGTGGAAAAGAAACCAGTAAGCACAGAAAAAACTGACTTGAACTTTTATTTGTCTCTATGTCCAGCACTCCAAATGCTAATCTGAAATACAAATGTATTTTTGTTTGTTAGGCATACTGAAATTTCTATAGATGAACAAGGCAGCTCACAAAATTTTCAGTATTTTCTGTTCCATCCATTTAAGAATCTGTCTGTTCACCTTGTCCCCCGTCCAAGCCATCACATGAATAAATGTAAAGATAAGTGGTTACATCACAGCAGTACGAACATGACGAAGCTAAATGACTCTGCCAGACTAACAGAGCTGAACGCCACAAAAGTGTTCCAGCACACTCAGAGTATGTTGAGGTTTTTTTTCTGAATGACTCTAATACTTAGCTTTTGGAAAATGTTCTGTGTGAGAACCATCTCAGAAGAGGTAAAATATATACCGTGACTTTGTTGACACATTTTCACAAGGTTTTGCTCATCACACTCCAGGTCTCTGTAGAGACATCCAAATAACTCAGATGAGATAGCATACAAAAGACTGTGCAGTAAGCTAATGGGGATAAATGGTCATCTTTCAGAAGTGATAATGCATGTGTACTTAAACAAGTAGTAAGGAACCACCTTTTCCACAAGTAAATTTCTGTTAAGCTCCTTGCCAATTACTATGTTTTGAGAGCACATTTTGGTGGAGATTATTGCAACAAGCACACCTGGATATGTTTTTTTAATGGCTAAACAAGAATTATAACTTTCCAAGTTTAGTGCCTGAGTGTATTCTCAAAGTAGTACTATGAGGCTGTTACACTATTAGATTAGCTTCTTCAGATACTATGATCACAAAGACTTTTTTATTTCCCTGCCTATCTGGGTAGCTACGACTCTTTACTGAATGCACTGCTACGCAGGCTGGTTATAGTCTATAGCAGGAATGTTACAGCCACAGGGCAATGTCCCTCACATATTTAATAAAGACTACAAAACCCATACAAATAACAAGAGGATCCATGAATTCTATCAAAGTGATGCTATTTGGTAAGGGAAGAAACCCATAAGCCTGATCTGACACTACATCATCTAGAAAGCCACACATTTAGTCTTTATCAAAACGATTTGCAATCCCGGAGTCCCACTGGACATGTACCAAATCTTAAACTTTTGGCTATTAAAAACTGAGCATTTCTCACACAAAAGGAGGCTGAAGTCATACTACCTGTGTATTGAATGGAAAGTTGTGATCCTTTACCCCTCTCAGTAACTGCAATGAACTACCTTCAATGTTTGTCTGCTTTTAGTTCCAGCAGCAAAAAGTTCTCCAAAGATACCATCATGTTTTAACTCAATTTACAATAAAACCTTTAAGAGCATATCGAAAAAGGAAACTCCCAAAAGAGATTTCTGATGGACGGAAAGAGTTTGATGCATTTTCTATTTCTAGGTGTGGGAATGGAGAAGAGTTATCAATTTTTCCTGAGACTGACATGTAAGTTTGGTCCTGAAAGAGGTGTAAAGAGCTGAACTATGGTGTTGGTAACTACTGCATGACAGGATTAATTGCACTGTCATTCTGACATAACCTTATGGCTCTGTAAACATAGAACTAGTCTGAGTGGTCAACTACACAGAATAAGTATAGGCATGTGTGATCAAGAACATCAGCTGTAACATGGATGGCAATTCTAATGCTTTATTATATTCACAGCATACAGAATCTGACATCATCTTCCCTTGTTATACATCTACTTGCAACAGCTAAAACTTGATCTGTGGCCTTTATAAAGTACAGTGAAAAATCATCCTGAACTCTCTCCCTTCCACTAACTAGAAAATGCTACTGTTGCTTCCATTCCAGCTTGCAAAAACACAGGATCATTTCTTTCATATATGGTATATGTGTGTGTATAAACACAGATATAGTATGCATACACAAGAGGCTTTGAAATCTTAAATGTAAGTAAAATCAGACCGTATTTACCTTACGAAGTTTTAACAATATCATGTTTGTTTGGTTTTTTTTTAAGGCACTGGCCCCTAATGTAGTGTTATTGATCAGAACTGCACAGAAGATAAAGCTCTATAGGGACTCCAGCGCTTCCAGATACAGCATTTTTCCCTTGTAAAGTGCTAAGTTGATAATACAGGGTGTAACAAACCCTGGAAAAAGCATCAAAGAACCTATGCACAGAAGGAGGAAAATAAATTCTGTGAAAAACCTAACAATAAAATATTCACAAGCAAATGCATAGCTGACATTGATTCTCAGAAATTAAGAGTGCAGTATAAACTGTGGTACATTTCAGTTTAGTATTTTACAGTATGTGAAATTGTTTAAATGACTGAGGTGGTTATGAAACTGAGAGAAAGTACAATGCAGAAGCAGTTAGCAGGAACATATGGAGGGAGCAGACCAACAGTGGCAAATTATGCAGTGAATTCAGAGGAGCTAAGATCTTTGTTACAAGCTACATGCAGAAAGAAAAATGTAATTCAGAGGAACCATTTTTTTTTTCAATGCCACTGAACCAATCACCTCAGATGACTCAACACCACCCCCTTGACATGTATATTCTTAACATGTTGTTTTCTATGATGTCTTTAATAAAAAGTTGCATTAAATACTTAAAATATAATTCCTAGTATTAGCCTAATCAGAAAACTTTCAGTATGCTGAATCTTTCCAGTGGAACAGATTTTCCTGTATTGCTAGAAAATCAGATTTATTCTTCTTGAACATGCCAGCTTTATAACAAGCAAGAAAGAAAACTGGATCTCAGACTGTCACTGAAAGCCTCATACTTTTAACTTCCTCCTTTCATCCGGAGTTCTTTACCTTTACTGACACCCTCTGGTCCCTATCTCTTAAGTCAGGTTTCAATTCATTCCAACACTCCTTCCAAAAACTTTCCAAATCGATTAACTGTGGAGCAGAGAACACTGGACATTTTCTGAACACCCCCCCACCCCCCCCATAAATCATATCAGTGATTCCCCAGTAGTTTACCATGTCAGCAACTTATTCAGGGGACTCAAGCAAATTTGCCAGTCATGACCTTCCTTGTATTGAATCTCTGCTGACAGTCCTCTAAGTTAGACATTTCTTAAAGTTGCCCTTTAATATTTCCTAACAAAAGAGCTTTTAATAACATATTTTATCTTAGATGCTATTTTACTTCAAAATCTGTTTACAAAGATTCTTTCAAGTTCTCAGCTATTAATTCAGACAGATTTTTGTTTTCATTCTTAATACATCTGCCCTCATACAATATTAAATGAAGATTCTTTCCCCTCACATTTTAACCTAGAATTCAAAGTATGACTTTCAGTTTCATATTGACCAACACAACTAACATCTACTTTCTTAGTCTCCAGCTCATCTGAAGCGATCTTACGCTCTGCTAGTTCTGACTTTTCCGTGGGCATCTGCCTTATAAGAATAGGAAAAAGAACTGCATGTTGAATACTCCGCTTTTAAAACTATTCAGCTGTTATCACCTACAAGTATGCTTAACACTTCATCCTCCTTTCTCTGCATGTCTGTTGTCTTCCAATACTTTTTTCTTAACCACATCTCTTAATCATTCACATAGTTAAAAGTATATTGCCACAGAGAGCCACTGTACATGAAATATTCCTCACTTACCATAGCTCATGTCTCAGTTTTCTGTCTTCCTTTTAATGTACCTCACTAGTAAACAAGCATCATCCCACACAGTAAGATAGAAATGTGAAGGCTTTTTTTTACTTGAAACTTTGCAGATAAATCCTAAAGTAATTAAAAACAATTTATGAAAATATATTTTTACACATTCTAATAGTTATTTTGATAGCACTTTAAAATAATAGCCCAATTATTGCTAATTCTTTTGATATCCACTGTAACAATATTAATCACGATGAACTGATCTTGCATTGATTGCCATAAAGTACTTCTGAAGGAGTTCTACTATAACTCAACAAGAATTAATTGCACTTTTATTAATTGGAAAATGTCATCCAAATTTTAATTATCAGGAATCCCCTTTAGCTTTTGGCTAACAGTGAGATTATAATTTATTTGTACTTTCAAACTTCAGGGTCTCTTCCAAAGCCCACTGAAGACTAGGGGAATGCTGTAACTCTTGAGAAAAATTTGGGATCAGGCCCTTCATTAAAAAAGCATTACTGAAAATGTGTCATTCAAGGAAAGTATTACTTTTTGAAGTACAAAAAAACCAAAACCAAACTTAGCAAAAACTTCAAATTTCTGAAATACTGCGATGCATAGAAAATTTTAGTGCTAACCATTATACTACCTTGTATAAGTTCTGCTTTATTAAGTTCACCAGTGTTCAACAGGAATGGAACTAAACACCTGAAGTACAGACAAAGTAACAGGTGCAGATTTTTCTTTACTGAGGTAGATTCTTATACCCACAGTTTCATTCGCTGTTTTACAGAAATAACTCAGTTCATCTCCTCACCAGCCCATAAGACATTCCACACAGTCTTATGCACTGTCCTCAAATCAGAGAGGGAAAATCATTGCATCTTTATGTAATTCCATCTCCTCTGCCTGTCAGCAGAGGAGCGCAGTCCATGCACCGTACTTCTTAATTCAGGAGAAAATTGTTTATCCCAAACGCAAGTACCATTCTAAACTCCTTAACAACACAACTTTTAGCACAGCACTATAAACTCAACACACCAGGTTATTTTCTGTTTCATCCTCAAGCATTAGCATGGTAGGTCTCCCAAACATAAAAAATTAGCACATTAAAACAGGCATTCTTTCTCTGGAGTATGTATTTGTTCTAAAAGCCTCACATTTCTCCTCATAACTCATTCACTGCAGTAGTTTGCTAGTTAAATGACAGGAAGCATACAGTACATCACAGTAATTTCTGCTTCAACTTTTCTGCTCGATTATGACAACAATTTCACCGTAAGACTCAAAACAAAAAGCAAAACATATAAACCTGCAGTAGAAGCCCAAAATCGGTATCTCTCACCATTGCTGGCTTCGCAGCAGACGGCTTACAGCGACGCCGCGATGGATATTGCAACAAATAAACCGCGCGCACACACTCCAAAGTCTGATCAGGGGAATCAGTGCCTGGCTTGGGAAACGGCAAACACACTTACCGCTGCTGTGGCACCGGCTCTCTCTCTCTCCCTGACTCTCAGTCTCTCTCTCCCATCCTCCTGACAGCCTCAAATATAGCAGTCCCTTATGGTGCTGAGTCTGTGGGGAGTAGAGGATTGCAGAGTTGGGTTTTTTCCCTTGTTTTTTTTTTTTCTCTTTTAACCATCCAGAGGCAGTTCTCCAGACCCGACCGCCTCTCCTCTGCGCCTCGCCTCACTCACTGATGGAGAGCCCCAGGTGAAGACATCCGCGCCGCCAGCCCCTCCCGGCCCCACCGTCCCCCCTCCCCGCGGGGGGACCGAGGCACCTCCCCCGGCTGCTCCCGAGGGGGGGGCGGAGGCTCTGCCCGCCCCTGGCTGGACGCGTGTGGATGGATGTGCGATGTGTACGCGTATTTATGAGCGTGCCACCTCACACCGCCGTCCGCCCTAGTGCTCGCCCCTACCCCTAAGAGCACAAGCACCCCCCTCCCCCCCACTTTCCCTTGTCGTCCTCCCCCT
>JANRGW010007636.1:0-35051 GCA_024733675.1 Psilopsiagon aymara
CTCCCCGCACACGCGGTGACACTCGCACAGGGCCCCGTGCGACCAGCCCGAGTGCTCAGGGCTCCGCCTCCCCTTTTGGAGGCTTTGGAGGTGGTTGGAAACTTCCTCTGTAAATGGTTTTTATTAAGAAAAGCGTCTGGGGCTGGTTTTGTTTAAGATACGGGCTCTCCTCAAGGCCATAACTTTTCCTTTCCTAATAAAGGCCAAAAAAAATTTAAAAAATTGGCAACAAGTTGCAGGCATCAGGGATCATGTAAGGAAGAAACCTTTACTGCAGGTAAACTCTTCTTCTGGATAACTCTATTTTCAACATATGTTCACAATAACCCATAAAACTCCTTCATTCGTGCACTGCAAGCTTTGCCATGCATTCCTACGCAGTGTCATGTGTTCTCTATTTAGGCCTATAAACAGGTGTGCAGCCTGCCTCCCCTTTGGGTAAAATTCCCATGTCCCATATTCCCACTTAGGTGTTTCTCTTTCCAGCTGACACTCTTTGAAGTTGGGGGGAAAAATACACCCAATCAATCCACCAGACAGATGAACATCTCAGCAATAAAGGAGAAAGAAAAGAGAGCAAGAATAAGAGTTAAAAGAAAAACAGAAAAATACCCAACTAACTGGCTTCCCTGCTTTCACATAAATAACGGCCAGCCAGTAAATAAGGAAGTTGCAGGGCTCAGCTGAGCCCAGGAGACTTGGTGGACATGATCCTGCAAGTTTATTAGAACACAGAAACACAGCTGGAAGGACACCCGGGAGGTCAGCAAGTCCGGTCTGCTGCTATCTCCGGCAGTGCCTCACTTGAGATCCACACTGGGACCAATTTTTCTCAGCCAGGAAGATATGGAAATACCCCACCACAGTCAACCCTTGATCTGGGACTTCCACCACTAGGTACAAGAGCAGAATTTGGTCCCCTTGCCATAGCAGTGAATTACATTAATGTCAAGACATTCTTAAGCACATGCTTCATGGGATGTTTTCTAGCACTACCAGGAATTTTTAGGTTTTCCAGCAGTTTCTCAGACCTGCCTTGATGACACCACAGGTCTCAGGGACTCCTGCTAGTGTTAATGAAGATCCTACTGACATTCCCAAAAGAGAATACATCCCTGCTGCAACAATTCCCAGATCTGTGGACAATTACTTGGAGGAAAGTCCTTAATTGATAACTGCAAATGTGCTAGATGCTGTGCCCTCCAAAAGTTCCTTACAGTTTCCCAGGGTTTGGATGGGATGCATCTCACTTAACTGTAGATATCGACCACGCAGACGCTGCAATTTGAATCAGTCTCTCAAGGCTTATAGATGGTATAGAGGGATTGGTGCTCTACAGGATAATTTAGGTGCTTTTAGTTTTGTTTCCACTTAAAGCTGAAAACAATACTTCTTGGATGATTCACTGACTCATCGTCAGCTTCCCTTCTCGCACCCTGGATGATACAGAAGAAAGCACGTGCTTCCAACTTGCCAACTTCAGAGACACAAACCCCAGCTTTCCTCTTGGGTGTAATTTAAATTTTGCCTCCATAGTAAAATATCCAATTGCTTTACTTTCTGCCACACATGCCTAATGAGAATTCAGGAGCTTTCTCTGCCTCGCCTGAACCCCAGAGAGCCACCTTCTGCTCTCCAGCACCACTGCTCATGATCCACAGTGTTCCAGTTTTCTTCATTAATATTTATGCCTTTACATCCTGTTGTTATTTAAAGCTTTAAGCAGGCTTGCTAATACTGATCCAGTACCAGATAATAATGATACCACATAAGGCAATACCATGATAATGACACTGTCAGAATCATAGCAATGTTTCCATATTATACCACTATCTCCCAAGAAGGATGTGGGATTGACCTCCAACCCAGCCCACTGACTTGCAGCCTCCCTTTGCTACAAGCCATCTCAAACCCAAAGAGAATGTCCATCAGCGGGAGGAGCAGCTCTGCCAGACCAAGGAAGATATGTGCTTGCCTTCTCTTTCTCTATTTGAGTAGGAGCAATGTGGGGGACACCTGCCATAAAACCTGTCATAAAGCCTGCTGGATTTCAGTAGGACAACCCTAGATATACTTCAGAAAACCCATTTGAGAAGTACTTCAATGCAGTGTATTAATTTTGTACTTCATCACCACAGCTTTGCAAATGAGCACCACTGTACATAAGTGCAGTAAACACATACGCGCTCAGTACCTGTTCAGCAATAAAATTTCAAGCTCATATATGTAATTTATAACACTCCCTTGTATATCTCACAAGTTAACTCTCAGGTTTTTAAAAACAACAAACAAAGGTGCACTGAGTATTCACAGTTTTGCTGCTGGCATGCTCTCTGTATTTTTCTCTGGGCAGCAAATCTGATAAATAGGATGGTCAGTTCCAGTGTCATTTACAGACACTTTCTGGGGGAATTTTCCTTTCAGAGCTCACATGCTAGTGGACTGCACTGAGGTGGGTGGTTGTTCACATGCTTTACTAATGTATTTGATTTTTCTGAGCAAAAAACCCCAACAAACCAAACAAAACCGCAAACTTAAAAGGCCATACAATCAAGCTCTTAGTTGGTGTAAACTCAGAAAAACATTAAACCAGCTCAGTTCCAGTAAAGACCAAAACCCAACTGACTGCATGCTCAGTTACAGCAGGTTTCCTCATCTCAGGAGCAGGCTCAGTTTTGCTAGTGGAATTGTGAGCTCTCTGGTCATGCCCGCCCCTGATCACTGGGCCTCAGGGAACAGGAGTGCCCCAAAGAACTGGTCCCTGTGCTCATGCATGCGCTGAGAGGGCACCAGAGCACCACAAACAAGCCTCTACAATGTAAGTCAGGCTCTGGAGAACAAATGGGTTTTCCTGGATACTGCCACATCTAGGGCAGTCACATTACTGTCAGATCCTTCTGTGTCTCCAGGACTAATAAGGGCAAGGAGGAGGTGAGGACTGTTGCAGTTATCTCTGTAGTGCCTCTGACCTGCTGTACCTCAGTTATGGGGCAAGGTAAAGGGCCTCTCACACAAGAGTACAAGAGCCCACACTGGCAGCACAGGCTGGTGGCTTGAGCCTGCTCTGCTGCAAACCACCCTACTGCTAAACCACCATCTTCCTGCTCCTGCACAAATGGGTGAATATGGCAGTAAATTTGGCTGTTTGTCACATGCAGGTGAGTGTCTGAACTGTAACTCCAGCCACCGAGTATCAAACTACCTCTTCAGACTGCCTCTCTGGCTGGTACAAGCCCTCTCCTGTTTTCTTTGGACCTTGCAGCCCCAGCCCTATTCCAAGCATATTCCTGAGAACCCCAGTTTCTCAGAGCTCACTGCAGTGCATTTGCTTCTGTTGCTGGACCTGTTGTGGCTTGGTTGTATCTGCATCACCCTCTCCACAACAAGACAGCTGCTTTCCTTAAGATGAGCTACTTGTTTAGGGTTAGAATTGGAGTTAGGATTCAAGACAAGGATTATAAAACCTGTGGCTGTATCCTGACTAATTCTAGGGCAAGCAGGGGACTCAGATCCTTGCTATGTAGACAGGGCTGTGAGTATAGCTTAGCACCTCTGGGGGGTATCTAGCTAGATCTTTCTTTTTCTGTCAGTATGAGAAGATAACTGGTATTAACAAAGGCAAATGACTTATTCCATTAGTTCTGGGGTATGTAGGGGTAACAAATGAATCCTAAGATGCTGACTTTAGCACTTAGTTTTGCAGCGGTAGGGACTGAAGAAACAGGCGTACCCTTTGAAGGATTAAAGCATGCTGTTGGCACTTCCAGTGTCTTTTTATCAGTTCTCCAATGGGACTGTATCTTGGAGCAATGTGCTAGGGCCAGAGGTTGGGTTTAGAACAGTATTATGGATAAGGCCAGAGGGGCTGGACCTTCTAGGAAAGGTTTTATCTTCATCTAGGGTTAGTTCACAAAAAAAATGGCAACTTATTACTGCTGCCTAGTCCTGCTGTAGTTGAGGCAGCAGAATTGTGCACAATACATTTATAGACTCTCAGTCTGATGTAGTGTGGGTGTCCGCATAATGTTTTGTAATGGAAGTTTTGTCTTCTGAACAACATAAGAAGCCAGGTACTTGGAATCCCCACACAGAGAGAGTGCTATTAAGGTGAGAATCAAGCTCTCAAATACTTAGGAGGTGCCAGAATTAAAACTAATTGTTGCAAACCTGATTTAGTGAGTGCCAGTCTGCAACAGGTTTTAGCCACATGATCACCATACTGTTTCCCTTACAAAATCTCTGACACAGATGCGTATGTAAATCCTGTATATTATTAGGGGGATAATAGCACTATTAATAGCTGTGTCTCACCACATTATTACAATTTTGCAAGTATTTTGCACATGCTACTTGACAATATTGTCTCTGCTAAACACTGTTCCTGGGATACTGACATAGTTCTAGTATAGGCATCTATATATAGGCATCTATAGCAGTGCTATGGGCCAAACCCTGCCATTCTCAACTTGATTCAAATGGGCATTTTTAGCAGTTCAAGACAAAGAAAGCATTGCACTTTGTCTGTGCAAGAGAGTCTGATTTGTCCCATTCATTTAATTCAAGTTAAAAAAAAAAAAAAAAGAGATTTTAAGATTTTACCTGAGGTTTTCAGAGCTGAATTCTGATTCAAGGAAACGAAGGAACTGGTCTCGTCCTACTGGGTCCTTCAGCACCTCATCCATGGAGAAACCCCATCTTTTCACACGCTGCTGACTAGGTTCTTTGCTGTTTGGAAAGAGAAGGTTAAAACCAGATGGAATGCGCATTTCTGCCTGCTGTCCAAGCAGCTGCTGCTGTTTCTGTTAAGCAGCAAAGGGAGGAAGATCATCAGATGAGATGGCGTTTTTTTTCTTCAGATTTTGCAGAACTACAATTTAGCAAATAACATGCAAAGGAAGCTATAAAGAGCAGGGCCACCTTTAAAGCAACTGTACTATCTGGGTGCTACGTATAAGCAAATGAGAGAAATAGTGAATGATATGCAGAGCAATTTCTAGTAGTTTTCATGTAAAGAACAGCACACCATACTTGAATAATTATTTGTTACACAGTTCTTGCATACCTCCTCAATGTACCTTGGGATTTCTTGTATGTCAAGGCAGAAATTTGCCAGCAGTGCTCCTTACACTGCTGGTGAGCTTCAGAGCATCTCCTTCTGTCCCACACAGCGCTGGCTGGTCACTTGGAATTGGCTTCAGACTTTGAGTTCCACATTTGCATTAAAAAAGCAGTTTCACTAAGAAGCAGTGCAGACAACGTTTCTAAAAATGATTACTGGTTTGTGGTATTTTATTTTTCAGTGCCTCTGATTTTTGGATGCCTAAGACTTGTAAGACTAAAAAGCCTTCTACCCTCCATGTTAATCAGAGTCTTACTTTGTATCTCAGCTGGGACACTGAGATACAAGGCACCCAAAATCACTAACAACAATTCTCCTGAATTATTTCTTAATGCATCCCCACTTACATAAGCCATTGTTTGAATTGCCAGACATGTTGCAGAGGCACCTGTGGGGAGAGGCAATGCCTGGGAATCACAAGGATCCTATGAGACAGGCCACATCAGAGCATAATGTGGACTCACAAAGTGTCTGAAAGCTTCTGGTGTGATGGAATCATACTATGAGACAACAACTGAAATACAGCTCAGCTGCTCACATTTGTGACAGTGGAGCCATTGTTAACAGTACATATCTATTAAACTACATGCCCCGTCATGTCCACAGTGATTCCTAATCCTAGAGCCTTAGGGGACAGTGGCGATCTGTGTTGAAGACCAAATAAGCCAAAGGGGTAAATAAAATGCCTGCTTTGATTTCCTCTTGGTGTAAAGACTAAGCAAAATTGATGGGCATGTCCTCAGTCGAAGTGCAGAGCACTCAGGATGGCTCCTTCTGCACTCTCCCAGCAGCCAGCACTGCAGATGCTAGCTTACCTGTTAAGTGAGCCAGCTTGGACATGAGGACATGAAAGCCATGAATTTCCCGCTGAATCCAGGGATTTGTTGTTGCTCTTCTTGCTGCTGCACAATGTTCGAGCATGAAAAAAACCCTTACCAATATGCTATCTAAAGTGGAAAGCTTTCCATGGTGTTTTCTGAATCCAAAGTGCCATGAAGGATGAACAGCAGTGGCACAGGGCTGTCCATACCCAGCAGCCTGTCTTATCATTAGGAGTGATAGGCTTTTTGCTTTCTTGAGGAAAGGCTCTGCTCTCCTAACTGAGGAAACTGCTTAGCAGGCAACACAAGGGGATCTCAGGGATCATTTAATTACTCATCCAATTGGAACTATATGCAGATGCAGTGAGTCCTCTCACAAAAGAGAATAAAATAGAAATACAGAGCTGTTCATTTTTCTATCTTCCAACAATACAACTTTCTCTTTTTTCCATCAGCAGAATAATCACCTTTCTTAACTCTGAAATCATAGCAGAAGCCAAGCATTTATTTTAAATTCCTATAAAGGCCATGACATCAGGCTAATTGCATTCTTCAGGAACATGGACATCTTTTCTGGGATTTCCAGCTGTCTCAACAGATGCAAAAATAATGGATGCTTGGACTACTTTGTGGGTCAGGGCTCCTACAGAGACGTATTTTGCAGGGACCATATCTGGTTCTAGCCTTGCTGGGGAGGATGGAGAAAAGGAGAGGTACCGACTAAACAGGAAATCCAAGGTACTAAAATGATGTGAAGAGGGGCAGAGATTATGTAACTAACGGATTTCTGTGACTACCAGAAAAACAGGTGAAAATCTTTCACATCCCAGACTGCATGGTTTTTAAACAGGGAAAAACTTGCCCTTTTCCTGGAACACTGTTTTACTACGAATTGGTTTTCTGAGGCTGATAGAGTCTTCAAGTTTACAATATTATTCAAAACCAGACAAGATTAATTTGACATTCTCTTTTCAAAGAAGAGAACTCCCAGTTCAGATTTGGTGCTGAACAGCAGCAGTTCAACGAGAAGCCACTGAACACTTGCAGTAGTTGGCCACAGGATGCGAGTGAGCAGTCATGGTGATACATGGCATGGCAATTCCATTCAAACCTGCTGTGATAGCTGGTAGGCAAAAGGGCAGGCAGGACAATTCTATCTCCACTACAAGGCTGCAGGTAGCCTGTGATGCCAAGAGGTGTAGACACTGGGCAGACTTCCCTTGCACCAGCATCGCATGGGCAAAAGATGACCTAAATTACAGTGCTGTGCTTGTTTTTTTGGATAAACTCTCTCAGGTGCCAGGCATTGGAGTTCCTACAGTCATTTACTCTCCTTTTCTTCTATTAGACACCATAACAGAGACAGGCCAGCTTGCTCAGTAACAGGTGAGGCCCCAACTCACTTTGTTAACCTATTATAATTCTGATCTGCCAGGTTTCACACATTATGTGTGAGCTAAACTCTGGCTCCTGTGTCAGATACAGCTCCGCACAGCAGGAAAGGCCACTGCCCTATAACCCACCCTGTATTTTTCACGGGACCCCAGGACAGGAGCAGGGCTGAAGCACTGCAGCAGAAGGAGGATCAGAGAGAAGTATCTCAAGAGTCAAAGGAAATGTGCTGGAACAGATATCTTTTAACAGTGTCTTATCTGTGGACTTTTAAGACCCAGGTCTGAATGTCTTAAACAAGTATGAGAATGTCTGTTACCTGACTTACAGCATTTCATAAATCAAGTCATATGGCAGTGGAAGGGCTAAATAATTCCCAGAAGTGATAAAGCATAAGCTCCTGTTTAAACTTTAACTATGTACTCATTATCTTGTCAAGTCACAGACATACAACTTCCTACCCAAACAGGGCAGTGGGGAAACCACACAAACAAAATGGCAAGACAACTCTCGTATTACTTAAAACTACCAATTCTTACCTCATTTCAATGTCCCACAATGCTGCATCATCACTTATCCAGGGATTGGAAGGCTCAGCAGGTGTTATAAAGGGGTCATATTCCACATACTGCTCCGTGTAGGCTATTAAACTGACAGGTATAAAAAAAGAAAAGAAAACAAGAATCAGAGCCTGAATGCTCAGTCACACATCAGAGAGGCACAGCTTCGCCTCTCTTCTTTTTATTTGTTTCCTTTCATTTTTGTAGGGATTAGCCAGTTTCTCAGCCACCACAGGAGTCCCTTTTCCCAGGGATGATGCATGCCAGGATTTCTCTGCAAACACACACCCGTTCACTGCAGGATGTTCCTCAAACTTGTCTCTGTTGATATGCCCACAAAAAGCTCCATGAAGCAACAACTGGATTGCTAAAGTAGGATTTCCCTCCGAGAGCCATGGGATGACTATGAAATGCATGCCCTCCTGTTCACACCTGCTAATTACAGATGTTCATTTGCTGTGTGTTGCTATTGACTCTTGCCTTTTTGGGTTTTGCAGATTTTTGTACCCACTTAACTTGATGTATTATAAATAACATGTCTAAATAGGGTCATGGGCTGTAGCTAAGAATATACTTGTATCTTCTGGGGTTCACAGACCTGAGCATCAAAGCTTCAGGCAATAGATCCCTTTTTTGTTACTTTGGTAGACCATTTAGTCTAATGGCATGTTGTAAAACACTTCAGTGGCAGTTTATAATAATTAACTTAGAATGAAGTAAATTATTTGCAAGCTGGAAAAACACCTGGCTTTTCTACTGGCTTCTTTCGTAAGGAGTCAGATAAGACATATAGCCTCTAATCCTCACTAGGATGAGATTCAAAGAGCTTCCTGGGAAAAGGGCTGTGTCTGCTTGCATAAGTGATTTCAGGAATTCCACTGGGGTTGGGGCTAGGGGCACTTTTTTACAAAAGAGAGACAGCACATATAAAATAAATCAAAAGAAATTTATCCTAGTCTATATTGGAAATACTCTAAGGCACTTCTTAATTTCTTTGTCTAGGCCTGCCAAGTAATTAACTAAGTTAATTGAGTCTCATCAAACTGAACAACTAATCTACTTGTGCTGTGACTGTCCATGCTAAACTTCACCTCTGGTCTTCCGCATCTCAAAAAGGCAGGCGAATGAAAAGACCCTGTAAAACAAAGGGTCACAAAAGGCAGAAAGTTTCCCTGACCTGCTCTACAGTAATTATTTCTTTTTGTTTGTCCTAGCTCTTATCATGAGGCATTAAAATCATACACTTTTGTAACCACAGCAGGTTCCCATTGCCCCTCAGGGCACTGAGGGCTGTCTCATCTCATTTCATTAATTACATTTCATGACCACTGTGGGTCAAGGGTTGGAGGAGGGAGCAGCGTCCAATTTCAGAGAGCAGCAGCAATCCCTGAGACATCAATGAGAGAGAGGGTTGCTTAAAAAAAAAACCAACAAAAAGGATCAATCAGGAGGTATCTGCTGTGAAACCTGAATTACTCCTAATAAAATAATAAGAAGGCATCAGAGGTGCTAGTACAAGTACTAGCAAAAATAAAAGGGGAAAAACGGAATTAAATGAAACAAGGGGGAATTGCTAAGCACACTTTGCTCATTCAGTGTAATGACAGCAGCAGAATCATTGTCTCATTGTCTAACAGAGGCTGCAGGAGGGGGACTCCTACTGGGAAAAACCATTTCTGTCAAAATGCAAAACTGGGCTTTTGGGTTTTAAGGTGATGCACTGTAATTCCGTTAGAAGAGGTGGTGAGAAGAGTTCACTAAAGGTGCAGAGCTTGCCTGAAGAAGCCAGCTGTCTCACAATGAAGGGAGCCCTGTTCAGCCTTTACAGTAACTTTGAGGATCTGAAAGGATAGCACAGATTTTCATCTAGGGAGCTGAGATTGCTTCTGGTAGGAAAATGCTCCAATGCTTCCCACCCAATTCTGCGATGCCACATGTAGTGGAATTGTATTAATGCTGCACAATGCAGTCAGGGAAAAGAGTAGGTAGAATATATTGATCATTCTGCTCAACAGTTCTCAAATCATATTGATAAATCCTAAACCTGAAAGCGTGCAGGTGTCAAGTGAGAAAGGATGTGGAAGAAAGGAGAAGAAAACCGTTTCCAAGGTGCCTAGCTGGGCTGAGGTATGCCTGCTCCCACAGTTAGTACAGATCTACTCGTGGAAGAAAAACAGGAAGGAGGAGCAGGAAGAAATCTTTAGGACTGGGCATGGATATTTCATGGGAACTGGGATAACCTATTGAGAGCCTTTCCATTCTTCTTCTGCTGAACAAAGGCTCTCCCATAGAATAGCTTGCATTAACAGAAAATGTATGTGACTGGTCTATCACTATTGCAATACTTAACACCTTATTCCTACAACACATAAGACAGCAGCTTGTTTCCCCACCACACCCTGCCTTATTTTCTCCTTCTTACTTTCCTCATCCTGCCTGAAAATGCCTTTGTGCTGTACCTTGTGTTGAAACAAATGGTAGGTGATGCCCACTGTCAGGCTTGGCTGTTGAAAGGACCATGCCAAGAAATCATCTCTTGTCTCCCTGATCTGCCACACTGTCACTTAAACTAGTCTCGAAAGCAGGGTCCAGCCTGAAAAGCAGCTTGCTAATAACAGCACCTCCTCACGCAGCAGATTTGTTCCTGGTGGTTTTATTCAGCATTTTACATTGGGTTTCAGGCTGCAAACGTTTTTATTTCAGGCATCTGTTAAACTCAGGTCATCCATATTTGCTCCTCTTCACCTATCCCAAGCCCTGACAAGCCACTGGACCCATCAGTCCATTTCTCTCCTGCCTGCTCTGTGATGCTCCACATCCAGGCTGCACTTCCCACCACTCTCTGCACCAAGACTTGGGACCATCCAGCAACACTGCCACCCAAATATCATCACATATCCAAACACTTCTTCACAAGATATAAATATCACAGCCATGATTTTCATTCTTTATAATTTCAAATGAAACTTTCAAGACGAAAGAATTTCTTGGTTATTCTCATTTTATTTAGTTGTCTCCTGGTTATCAATGTGACGGGTTTTAATAGCATCATTTTCTTCTCCAATTTGGGACCAATAAAAAAAACTCTGAAGCCCTTTCAAATCAGGACAATTTTCTGTCCAATTTCAATTTTCTGTCCAATTTTATTGAAAACTAATAATTTTTTATTATTTTTTTTTTTTTTAGCATTGACATTACATTTATAGTATCAGTAGCTTCTATGAACTCGAGCAGCAGGTGTGTTATGTGAACAGACTTCAATGATCAAGAACGAGTGAGTTTTATTGAGTCCCTCTTATTGAATAAATACCTACATAGGAAAAAATATCAAGCAAACCAAATCTGCTTGCTAGTAAATTACCAGCCTGGAAATTATTACTGTCTCAGTATATTAAGGACATTGTAGGTAAACTCAGTACAAAATTTCTTTTTTTGGTAAAGCAAAAATGCATCTTCTTAATAAAAAAAGAACCAGTAAGCCCAGAACATAAATATGAATGTGCTAATTTCAGTGATACAGTATAATGAATGCAGGATTTCAGGGAGCCTCTGAATATTTTCTATTTAATTGGATAAATTTTTGTTTTAATTATTAAACTTTACAAACCAATAGGAATCTACTTTGTGGCTCTTGCCATTTAATTTGCCTAGTTTAGTACCCACCTGCTAATTACAGATGTGAGCACTGCAAAGCACATTTCATAGGGTAATCTCTTTTTAACTTGCTTAAATAAAAAATCTTCTATTATTTCTCGAGAAGGCACCAGCCCTTATCATATCCTTCATGTCCACCACGGTTTTGTTCTAAAAATGATGTTACTGAAGACCATGCCAATCCCTGTGCTTGTCTCAGTGATTCCTCTGCAAATGCACATAACTTAAAAGTACCTGAGGAGCTGTTACTTTCAATTAAATTTGAGCTTGTTCTTTACGTGTTCATATTTTCTGACCAGAATTAAATATTCTGCAAGTCCAATTGTGCCTTAATTTGCCTCTATGAGAAATCAACATCTTAAAACACTACTGTGAGTAGTCCAGGTACAACTCCAGTACCTCCCATAAGGTTTCATATATGTAAGTGGGAGCAGAAACTGGCCCTACAACTCCCGTATGAACGTGGACATGAACACCACTTGCAACAAGGTGCAAATGCAGTTGCTTCCCTAGATGTGTGCCAGGCTAACAAAAGCTGAGCTCTGAGAGTTCATCCATGCAAGAAAAAAGGGGATTTTCAAATTGAAACAGGAATGACTTTCTGCAACTAAACTCTATGGTTGCGAAGGAGCAGGAAACAAAAGTATTACAACTGTTCTTCCTTTTGTGAATAATATTTCTTTTGCCTTTACAGTACAACTATCCACTCTGTTGCTGGAAAAGCCAAACTGGACATGAGAAATTAATGGGAAATCATGCAAACAAGACACTCACCTTTCTGCTACTTTGGACATCTTTAAACAATGTCTCTCTATCTGCATGTTCAGAAAAGTTATCTGAGGAGAGAGATGACAAGGACATCAACAATTGAAGAGCTCTAGAACATACATTGATCATATCCCAACACACTATTGATTTTTGTTTCCAAACAGCTTAAAAGCAACTCAGAAGGAAATGGGACCCTTCCCTAGGTATTAGAGGAAGTTTATTAACTGCTTCCAATAGGAGTCTCTGTTTCCTATGGCAGAGCCCCAGGGAAAGCTTCAGAAGAAAGCTTTCGTTAACTCAGAAAACCTAAGGCCCAGTTAGAATCAAGTCTGGCCAGGAGTGTCAAAAATAACAGGAAACGCTTCTATAGATAGGTCACAAACAAATGACAGACAAAGGATAATGTGGGCCCTATCTGGAAGAAAACAGAGAACTGGCTATCCTTGACTTGGAGAAAGATGAGAATCTCAATGACTTCTTTGTCTCAGTCTTCACTGGCAAGTGCTCTGACCACACCACCCAAGTCTTGGAAGGCAGATGAAGGGACTGTGAGAACGAAGACCTTAGGCCCTCTGTAGGAGAGGCTCAGGTTCGCGATCATCTTAAGAACCTGAATGTGCACAAGTCCATGGGACCTGACGAAGTTCATCCGTGGGTCCTGAAGGAGCTGGCAAATGCAGTTGCTAAGCCACTGTCCATCATATTTAAAAAATCATGGCAGCCAGGTGAAGTTCCCAATGACTGCAAAACGGGAAATATAACCCCCATTTTCAAGAAGGAGGAAATGGATGTGCCTGGGAACTACAGATCAGTCAGCCTCACCTCTGTGCCTGGAAAAAATTTGGAGCAGTTTCTCCTGGAAGGCATGCTGAGGCACATGAAAAAACAATGAGGTCGTTGGTGACAGCCAGCATGGCTTCACTAACAGCAAATCCTACCTGTCCAATTTGGTAGCCTTCTATGACAGGGCTACAGAATTGATGGACAGGGGCAAAGCAGCTGACATCATCTACCTGGACTTGTGCAAAGCATTTGACACTGTCCCGCATGACAACTTTGTCTCTAATTTGGGGAGACACAATTTGATGGATGGACCACTTAGTGGATAAAGAACTAGCTGGATGGCCTCATGCAGAGTTGTGGTCTCCATTTGGAGACACGGACAGTGGGATTGAGTGCGTCCTCAGCAAGTTTGCCGATTACACCAAGCTGTGTGGTTTGGTTGATGTGCTGGAGGGAAGGAATGCCATCCAGGGGAACCTTGACACGCTTGAGTTGATGCCAACCTGATGAAGTTTAACTATGCCAAGTGCAGAGTCCTACACCTGAGTCAGAGCAATTCCAGGCACAACTACAGGTTGGGCAAAGAAGAGATTCAGAGCAGCCCTGTGGAGAAGAACTTGGGGGTGCTGGATGATGAGACACTGAACATGAGCCGGCTTCAGTGTTTGCTTGCAGCTCAGAAACCAACTGAAACAGGCTGCATTAAAAGAAGTGTGACCAGCAGGTCGAAGGAAGTGATCCTGCCCCTTTACTCTGATCTTGTGAGACATCACTTAGAGCATTGTGTGCAGTTCTGGGGTCATCAACATAAGAAGAACACGGAGCTGTTGGAGCAAGTCCAGAGGAGGCCATGAGGATGATAAGGGTGCTGGTGCACCTCACCTATATAGACAGGCTGAGAAAGTTGGGGCTGTTCAGCCAGGAGAAGAGAAGGCTGCGTGGAGACCTCATAACAGCCTTCCAGTATCTGAAGGGGGCCTACAAGGATGCTGAGGAGGGACTCTTTATTAGGAACTGTAGTGATAGGACAGGGAGTAATGGGTTAAAACTTAAACAGAGGAAGTTTGGATTGGATATAAGGAGGAAGTTCTTTACTGTGAGGGTGGTGAGGCACTGGAATGGGTTGCCCAGGGAAGCTGTGAATGCTTCATCCCTGGCGGTGTTCAAGGCTGGGCTGGACAGAGCCTTGGATGACATGGTCTAGTGTAAGGAGTCATTGCCCATGGCAGGGTGATTGGAACTAGGTGATCTTATTCTATGATTCTAAGGTATACTGAAAGCAGGCAAGGCCCGTATTTGGGACCGACATCAGTAGAGTACTCAAGGTGAAATATGATCCCCCTTTTACACCACACTCCATTTATCTGACTGGCATCACAAGACAAATAAGTTTTATATCACATTTGCACTCTGCTATGAACCACTTCTTCACAGTACTATGCAGCCTATGTTGCCTATGATGGAGAAAGCTCAAGAAATTTTGTGTTCAGTTTTAGTTCAGAAGACGATCCTAAAACTGGCTAAGAAACATGTTCAAAGCTGCCTTTGCTAAAATGCTGACCTAGGGATTCCTGCCTGTGCTTCAGTGAGTGCCTCTTGTGGCAGGAAAGGAATTTTGAGGCACAGCTCCCTGTGCCATGGCAAGGATATGCGAGTCAGCTGGCTGCTCCTTGGAATGCTTGTGCAAATAACTTTTTCCTAGTTCCCTAAAAGCTCTGACTGTTCAGTCTACAATAACGCACTGAATGATGCCATCTTCAGCCTGTGCCCCAGAATGCTGGCTTCTTCCCTAGCCTTTGTCAGTGCCCACTTTTCAAGTATCCTCAGTGAACTTGAAATTAATCTGTGACCTGGTCCACAAACAGAATAATAGTCAATTCAAAACTTAGTATTACCCATAAGCCATATCATCATAGAATTACTTTAGTCTTTAAATACTTACTACTTTACATGAAGTGTGTGATGATCAAGGACAGGTAAAGCATAAAACTGGTTTTGCTGATATCTCAGTAGCTTTATGTGCTTTTCTATCCTTCAGATAACAGTTCTCAGAAGAGCAGACATACAGCCATCTACTCACTTGTTTCCGGAAATCCTCTTTTGTCGTTTTGCGTACAGGTTGGGAGGGCACATGTACAGGACTTTGAGGCTGAGACTCCTCGGTAACCCCATATACTGACTGTGAAGAACCAGTAAACAAACAGAACAGCAATTACAACATTTTTCTCTATTATGCAATGATGAAAAGTGCAGTATGCAAAACAGTGAGGTAACAAACCAGCAATTTCCTACCTGATTATTGACCTGTGCTTATACCCACACAGGTCAATAATCACTCAGCCTGAAGCAAATCTTACAAATCAGACTGTTCCTGCAGATAACATGCCTGCAGACCTTGCAAGCGCAGGTGAGAAAAGAGTTTATTTTAAATGCTATAATGCAGCTGATAATTTTTTAGAAGCTCTGTCAACACTTGTGGGAGGAACACTGGGAGTGGTCACCATGGTGAACCAGGGAGAGGAGGAAAAGAATAGAGCCCAATCTCATGCCATGTTCTTTCACTTGATCCAATTTCTTGTTGTAAAAATACACACTGAAGAAAGTGCTTAACCAGGTGCCTGTCAATGGTTCAAGTTCATGTGAACCTCTCTAAACAAAAAAGCTGCAGCTCGACTTGTTAACATTCACTTTCAGGACATAAGCCTGGACTGAAAGTAATATCAGCTCCCCTTTCATTTAGTGCTTTTGCTTTTTATTTCAAATTCACATGTAAAAGGCATATGAACACCTCTGCTGCAATTTAACTACCAATGGAAGTTCAGGAGTTTGTTGTTCTCTCCAAAACACGTAACAAGTGACAGGACAAGAGGAAATGTCCTCCAGTTGTGCCAGGGGAGTTTTAGATTGGATATTAGGAAAACTTTCTTTCCCAAAACCCCAAAATGATTGTCAAGCATTGGAATAGGCTGTCCTGGGAAGTGGTCGACTCACCATCCCTGGAAGCATTTAGAAAGATGCCTAGACATGGCACTTAGGGACATGGTTGAGGGGTGGACTTGGCAGTGCTCAGTTAATGATTGGGCTTGGTAATCCTAAGGGTCTTTTCCAACTTAAATGATTCTGTGATTCTATATACACAGAACAGCTAAAACTTGCTGGAAGTCCAAGATACCAGGTTGCTAATGATCCAGCCTTTGAAATGAGTAGTGCTGGTAAACTGCTTTGAAAAATCTGTGCCCAAATAATTTCTTACTATGGGATCTTGGTACTTTTGCCAATTGATTTAATTTTCTGGGAGTGCAGAGCCAGCAGACATCTGGGACACAGCTTCTTAATGTCCTTCTCAGTTTTACCTATCACCCAGTCTACACTGCTCTACTGGTAAAATGGGATTAGTAAATTCACCAGTTGGAACAAAATGGAACTGCTTTGTGCAAGACACTTTTTTTCAGTTCATATTCCAGAAACCCAATCTGACCTTTTTCACCTTCTGTGGATTTTTCATACGACGACACTTTCTAATGTCCATTTCCGTGGTGTTCACACAGCCTGGCTGAAAAGAGATGGTAATTGTGTTACTACTCTGTTTACAATATTCATGCTATCTTATCTTTCCAAAATATACAATTAGATCTTGTCCAAAATTCTTTCCTGAAGTTTTTGTCCCATAAATTACCCTTGCTAAACAAAAGACTGCATACACCTAATATTGACATCTCAATATCCAATCTATTTACTCATAACTTTGGCACCAAAACAAAGTATCTCAGCTAAGAGGGGAGCTATTTCTAGGAAGTCTGAGACAAACCTGGTAAGCTGCTTTTCTTTCATATACACAATAATCTTTAAAACTTCACATTTATTGTGTATTTCCAAATCAAGTTACAGGCATGCACGAGCCTAGAATGTCTAAAATAATCTTGTAGACACTTGCTATGTTTCAAACTGTAAGAAAAACCCATGTGGTGACTTTGAAGACAGTATCTTTGTGCATAGCACAGTTTACTAGTATTAAATCTTGTCTGTCAAAACCTGGAAAGACTCATCATTCAAAAAAAGCTTTACCACAGGCCTGTGAACATCCCAGAATGCTCTTTCCTGGCTGTCCAAAATCTTTCTTTCTGTTTTATCCTTTTTCCTGTCAATTCTGAAAAGAAAAACAGAAACAGATGAGTCAATGTACAAGAAACACTTTCTTCTCTGTTACAGTTCCTAGCTGGGGTTTTTAACCCCATGACAAAAAGAAATACTGAAATCTGCTTTTTTGTACAACATTATCACAGTCCTACTTGCAAGGCCATGCACCATGAACAAAATATCACTGGTGTTTACTCCAGTATATGTCAAAAGAGATTTTCCTATTAACATGGAGAATTTATTTTAACATGTGTTTTTTAACTGCTGAGGAAAAAAGCCTTTCCTGATACTCTGCTCCCAGACCCTGACTTGATGGGCAGAAAGTTCATGCTTTTGGCTGTGTCAGAAGACCCACAGGGACCCTCTTTACACCAGGTGAAGTTCTTGGCTGGTGCTGCTCCACATCAGGAGTCCCCATTGCACCCTGGTGCCCCAGTAGCACCACTGGCATGACCACAGATTGCAAAGTGGCAGCTCTCCCAGGCATTCGCAGCAGCAACATGGGCACCCAGCAGCACTCTCAGACCTTTCAACCCTCAGACTGGCTCTGCTTGTATGCCCTGGTGTTGGGAGAGCAAAGGGTGACAGTCAAGAGACAAAAGACCAGGCTGGCACAACAGTAACTCAGTAATTTCTGCCCTGATGCTGCCAGGGAACTGACTTGCTCAAAACACACATCAAAGGCCACCAGAGGCTATTCAAAGCAGATGTTACCCTATCTCTTGGCAGTACTGAACAATTCATGTCTGGTGCCTCACGCCCATGCCTAGCTCTACACGTGAGCACAGCAAGGTCAACACCAGATTGCAAGATCCACCTGCAGAGGCTGAATGAGGCACAGAGAAGGAGGAACAGCCTCCAACTCAAGGGCAGAACTGGAGAGCTGACACTGTCCCTCTGCTGGGTTCCCATATTGCTCCCACTCAGAAAATCAGTGAGGGGAAAAAAATCACATCAGGTGGGACTGACTGATGTGACTGATGTGACTTTCTTCTGACTATGAGTTTCTCTCCCTTCTGACTTTGTTTTGGAGGGGCAGTGATCCTCAGTTAAGCCTGTATTAGAAATGTACCGAAGGATAGGAAACAGAGGACTGAAGCTGGTTTCTGAACACCAAAAGTCCAAGTCTTCCACAGTTTGGTATCACTCTCTGAATATTCCCCTGCAAGGCTGAGACAAGAAATCAGCTCTGTACCACCCCATACATACAGCAGCCACCAGACAGCAGCCACTGTACTGCACTAACCAGCTAGGGCAGACACCCAGTCCAAAACTACTTTTTGTGAGCAAGTCGTTCACACCAGGCCTAAGTGGAAGGTGGAGTCCTCTGCTAACCTCACACCACACAGCCCTTACAAACTGAAGGGACTTTTTGAAGGCTTCATGAGTTGTCTTCATGGATGCTTTGTGCTCAAAGCAGGTTCTCAGCTCATATCCCTAAACTAACTCAGTATTTCATAATTCAAACCAGGAAGATACAACATATTATATGGTCTACGGCTGTGGTTTTTGAGCAGTGTAGGTATAGCAATAGTAATCCTGTGTGCAAACAAAGACATGCAAGGCAGAATGGAACTTGATAAGGAGGGAGATTTTGAGGTGTTTTGGGTTGTTTCTTTTTTTAGTTAACTCAAGGCTGTGAATTACACTGTGTATTCCAGCCCTGCCTTGTTGGAAACCTGAACACTGAGCCATCACAGGAACTGTCAATCAAGAAGCTGAAACTAGCCAGCTAAAAAAGTTGATAATGGCCAGTCCATGCTTACGTTTCAAAGAAAACAGAATGAAGATGAATAAGCAACAGTGATCACAAAGAATCTGATATTTACATTTCTTTCTTAGGTACTAATCGTATGCTGTAAATAGAGTACAGAATCTTGTTCTGACTTAGATTTTATTTTTTTATCTTGGCAATAAGCTTTCAAGTAACTGAAAGTACAATTGCTATTGCAACGTCTAATCTTCTTTTCCAAACAGAATGCTGATATTGTGGTCAGAAAAAAAATCCCGAATTACCTTGTAATTTAAAGTACAATTACCAATGTACTTAAATAGTGTATAATTACAATGTTATTAAGCAAAGAATTAATCACAATCCAAAGGGTTAATCAAAGATACAGAAATGCTTCAGCCACACCCTCAAGAAATGATGTTCATTAACATTTTAGCATCTAATGCTGAAAGTGCAAATTCTTTCTTGTGGTACAGTGTTAGTACTGATGTTCTCATGTGCCATCTTTGTCAGGTTTTCCATTTTATAGGTGACAACTACATGTACAAAACAGACATGTACAGTTTTAGGCACTTCCTTGTAGACACTAGACTACAAAGTCTGGACCATACCCATTTCGCAGCAATATTGAAAACATGCTCAAAACATTAAGAGGCTTCAAATGGCTTTCACAAGGGAAGATGAGGGGGAAAAGAAAAAAAGAAGGCAGATTTAAATTATGAGCAGAGGATAGGAAAAATCCCAATACTGAATCTGAGAAAGTTTCATGTAAGTGGTACCCAATTCTCCACTCTTAGTAACACAAGTCAGACTGCAGAGAGGGGAGATAGAATAAAGTCAGCTGGAGATTGGTATAAATGAGAAAACCAAATCCAGTCTGCTGTAAATACCACCCTTACAATCACTTTAAAGTGGCAGTAGTTTTAGATTTAAACACTTTACTAGCATACAGTAACACAGACAGAGGACAAAGTGCTGTTCTTTCCATTTATGAAGAATGGAATACAAAAATACTTCACAGAAGTAGAAGCTGAATGGGCAAGTGAATAGCCCAAGCTCCCATGGTGAACACAGGCTCAGGAGCTCCTGACCAACATTTCTATGTACAGATGATTAACCCCATCTTTCAGATTCTGGCACAAACTTTCAGAATTTGCTCTCTATTGTTTCTAGGCTGCCTGCAATTAAAACTCACCAACCCCTTCAGAGCTTTATCACAGTAAAGATTTTGACAGAGAAATTCCATCTGTACAGAAGCCCCTTCCCTTCGCAGCTCTAAATACTGGTGCAGTTCAGTACTCCAGGATTACTCACTTCACTTGGGCCTCAGCTTGCATGAAGATGAATTCCCACTTTCTTGCAAATGCTCTCTGAAGTCTTGCTAAGTTTTCCTGACGAAAGATAAAAATGGTAAGAACAACTAATCCTTGTAATTACCAGGGCTTAAAATTGCAGTTTGCAGAGTGGTTATTTTATTCCTTCTTTTTTTTTTTTTTTTTATTTTAAGCTGGAAAACTCGACACAGAAGTCAGTGTTAATTTTGGGTGAACTACCTTGCAGGCAAAGCAAGGCTGTAATGCATCCTTTTGGGCTGCAGTCCTATAGCTGCAGCCAAAAGAGCCCTGTCAGGGGTAAGTAATGGAGTGTGATGAAGACAGCTTGAGCTCTACTATGAAAATAATGATGGACTTGTTCCCAAAAGATAACACTGAGAAGCTTTGTGAAGCTGACGACTTTCATTTCTGATAGCAGATGGCTGCCACCTGCACATTTCCCTCTCATCCCCACTTTCCCTTCCTCCCCCAGCTGCTCTCTTCTCTTCAGGCTTTTGCTGAGGTGCAAAGCCTGAGCATCCCTTGATTTGCTCAGCCCTGGTCAACGCTGAGAGCATTACACAGCTGCACAGCACTGAAGGCTGGGGACTGCCAGGATGATTCACAAAAGGCACATTTGTCTGAACAATGAATATAGCTGACTGCAAAGACTGGATCCAAATGCAGCCTTGCTCTACATCTGAACTAAGAGCACTGGTCCATTACAGAGAATGTCACGATCTGAACATTTGGAGGTGAATGTGACTTCACCACAGCTCAAGGTCAAACTCAGGACATGGCCAGAATTTCAGACTCAGATGGCACCCCAAAGTCACATATCCACACCCACCCTGATAAGCAGGCCTACGGGACCATTAATCTGACCCCCTTCTCCATTACAGCTGGTTCAACTGTTGCAAATTTTCAGTTTGAAAATGAACACTATCAGTTCTACTGCTGTTCTTTTTTTATACCTATTCCCTTCATTTCAAGGAAGTACTTCAGCACGTGCACTTCAATGCTAGAAGAGATCTTCCTTTTATTTACTTTAAACTCTTGTATAACACAAGACTTAAAGCTTGGCCCTGTTACCACCAAGTCCACGTAAGAGTTCAAGTTCATATACACAGAAGAAAACAGTTAAGCAAATGATTTACAGCTGTGCTGAACTGTGCTGATTTCCCTAACTGTGGCTACAAGGAAGAACTACTTGTAATTATCTGCAAAAACAATTTTTGTGGGTTTCTTTTTTTCTTTATTTTGCTTTAAATTATGTTCACATGTGCCTTCTGGTGTAAATATGCTGAAACCAATGAAACATCACCAACTGAAGCAATATTTGAATCATGCTTATGTTTGGCTGATTTATCAACAAAACTGAATGCAATTATGTAAGCTTAATCATATCATTGAGACCTCTGCTCTAACAGTATAAATTGGGGGTGGCGAGTTATCTAGGAATGCTACAAGCAGAACCTAAACATGAGATGTCTCCTGAAATGCTTTGCAGAGATTCTTTTGGGAAATTCCAGGTCAATGCTGATCCTTCAGAGAATCATTCTCATGCTACACCTCCAAAAATGTGTTCTACATGGACAGAGCTCCTTCCCACTCCTGTAAGCTTGTTTCTCTCACTTGTGCTTAGCTTACATCTCTGCTGCTGGATCCACTTCAAGCTTCCATAATGACTGAGTCAGAGCCGTTCTTATCTGATTGTCTCTAATTAAGAGAACAAAGTTTGAATGCAGAAGTAATTTCTAATTGTGCAATGCAATATTCACAAGAAAAATGAGAGACTGCCAAGGTCTAATTATTTGTCATTACTGAAGCATTGCTACACTCTGTAGACAACGATGTGCAAAAGTACTTAGCCAAAGCCTCACTGCATGTGTGTGGGAGTGTGCACGCTGTTGAACAGCCTTTTGTTGCTTTATCATAGACCTTTAGAGTACTTACAGTTAATTGGTTGGCTGTGAGAAATTTTAATGGTTTTAATAATGAAATCAGCAATATGCAGAAGAGAAAACTCAGCAAAAAGATGTGTAAATGCATGCAGATTATTTTATCCCTGCCTTTATGCCTGTACTTCAAGATTAGAACTCTCGGGAACTCTGGATGCATTTTCAGGGTGGACTAGATAAGTGGCAATTTTTGCATGCTCTTCACTGAAAGACCAAATGGCATGTAGACATATCCATCTGCACAAAAGTCCCAAAACACAGAAGGTAAGGAAGAAGGGAAAAGTCCATTCTTGAGAAAAATCCCTAAAATACATGTAATATAAATGTTTTCATTGAAATAAACACAGACATAGAAGTCCAGTAAAAACAATTTTGTAAACAAACCCTCCAGTGAAAAAATTCACACTTGAAATTCAGGTGTTACATTATTAAGCTAGTAAACAACAACAAAGTCAATACGATAGAAAGAAAAGTTCAGCTGATTAGAGTGTCACACTGCTTGTATTCAAAGAAACTCACACCAGCCCTGTCTCTCCTGCCTCTGTCTTTCCACTCCTCTCCACTCACCCTGCACAGTCTGAAGCCAAGGTTGTAGATACTTCAATGGATAATCATTTCATAACAGAAAACTTGACCTGAGTAAGCTTGAGTAATAGTTTTTCCTATAAGGCACACTGAAAACAGTCCAAGTCTGATATCTGAAAATTTTCATAACTAGAATCATATGGTCATCAGCAATTTAACTGCCTAACAATGCACCTGAAAATCTGTAATTTCTGTGCATTAATACATACCATATATAAACAAGGAAAGGTTAACAGGAAACCAAGGTAAACTTCTGTTTAATTTGCCCCAGTCTTGGAGGTCTGGCTACAGAGAAGACACTACAAAGCCAGGGATATTCCCTAATAATGTTCCTGATGTTGTGTCCAGGTCAAACTTCACACAATTCTGACAATTAAAAGAGGCACAGTAATTGCTGATCCCAAAGCAAAAAATGGTAGCATTCAATTAGCAAGCAAAGCTTTCCCTGCACCCCCCCAGCTTTAAGCTCTATCAGCAGTGTACCTACGGCTTCATAATCTGCCAGCTCCAGCCTAGCTTTGTTCTGCATGGTCCGTTTGCAAAGATAGATTGCTAAAGAGAGAAACAGAAAACAATTACAGAGAGATTACTAGCATTATATTTTAAGGGGGAAAAAAAGGAAAAAAGTGCATTATTCGTTCTCATCAGAAAGCAACATGAGTCAAGGAATGAGAGGGTTGAACACCTAGCTGACATTACCCACTAGTAATCTCAGAAGCCTTAAACATCTGGGACATCTAATTTAAAAGTGCTGAGAGTAGATGCCAGAACCTAGCAAGATATCTGAGAAAGGCACAATTGCTTCTGGGGCTGGTAAAAGATTTACCTTTAGCAGCCAGTTCCCTTCAGTACCTTGGGAATATCCCTGCCGAAGTGAGCTGCTCTGCATTTTTCCCCTTTCGTTAATAAAATACCCCAACAAAACCAAACAACCAAACCAACCACACCCCCCCAAAAAACCAAAACAAAACCCAAACCATCAAAAAAGCATGAACAAAACCACCCCAAAATTTCAGAATATTGAAATGAAAACAGAAACATGGGCCATATTTTAAAGGTATGAGCATTTTTTCAAATGCTTCGTCCTACACATTCATATGCTTCATTCTACACATTTCAAATGGTTAAGAAAAGCCTTCTCACATTTCATCATAGGCAGACTGCAGAAATTGATGTGGCTTGGGATTCTGAGGGTCAAGATGAGCTCAGTGCACAACACTAAACCAGTCCCAGGCTGCTTTCTGGTAAAGCCTCAGCTGGACCTGCTCCTCATCCCATTTCCATTGCAGGCTGAAACACATGATCCCCAGCACAGCCTGGATATGCAGTCAGGTCTGAACTACCTAACAGAGGTCCAGTGCTCTCGTCTGGGATGAATCTAGACGTGAATTTTATAGCTTCCATCTGTTTTGACCTCTGTCATGCTCCAGGGCCAGGTACTTATTATGCAACAGCATATCAAACTGGACCTGAACGGAAGGCAAAGCATCACCTACAGAAAACTACAATAAATCTCTTTCAGAAAATGTTGTCTTTTCTTTGAAAATCTTGGAGGTTTGGTTTGCTGGTAAATACAATTTTCTGACATCCTCATAAATGTTTTTCATTGGAGAACTAATCTTCTAAGGAAAATGTATAAAAAAAACCCCAGACAAAAAAACCCCATACCAACCAATTCTACTTGTGTAATTCTATTCCCATAATTCTAACATTCACATAATGAGCCAATATTATGCATAGTAACCAGAGGTGGTCAGTTCCTGTACATTTATACATCTCAAGGGCAGGTTCCTTTGTAAGCCACATGCAACATCAAATAAAGTTAAAGTCAGTCATCTCACAGTATTTCTTCATGCTAAGCAGTGACCTGCTATTAGCAAGTTAGTTCCTGTCCTCTGAGTGGATCTATGCAAATAAAAAGAAGTATGAAGTGCTGTTGGGATTTCAGTTTTTTTCGGGTCTACTGCTAGTTTGGGATTAATTCATGGGAAGACTCCATCTGTACAGACCTCTGATATGCAAAGACTGATTATAAGCATATGTTAGAGATTTCTGGGACAGATGAAAATCTGTCACTACAGGGCTCAGGGCTAATGCAACTGCAGCTTTTCCAGCTCACACAGGACTTTTTAAGGTGCACAGGTCCACTCAATGCCATTGCAGCACAACAATCTGACTGCAAAACCAGTTACTTACAGATACTGTAGAAAAAAAGAAACTTAGAACTTCCCTCTTCAGATTGTTACTCTGATGTTTACGGATAGATATTTGGCACAGTTCAGACAGTTTTTATTAGTTATAACTTATTAGTTATATTAGACAGTTATTTTACAGTGTCTGTAAAATCTGAAAATTATTTTGCATTTAATGAACAGCATCATGCTTTCTCCTAAGCAGTTCCCCTCACTGGGATAAACACATAAGCCTCTGTGCTAGCTTTCCTGCAGATGAGGGGGGACTGCAAATAAACTATTACGTGACAGATACCATTGCAGGATACTTCTCCACCCCGGCAAATGACTCCCAGAATCCATAATGATGAGTAATTATTGCCCAGGAAAGAAAAGAATCTGATTATTCAGGGAGGTGTTAAACTGATCTTAGATTATGAGATATGTCAAAAGGACTTCCAGGAGCTCCTCTTTTAGGAGCACACATGCGGATACACTTCCTCTTCCAATGCCGCACCAGGATGAAACAATAGATTCCATCATTTAACTGCGAAAGAAGGGCAATTCTGGAGGAGACAGCAATATTGCATGCAGACAGCTAAAGATAACAACACTGACATATTTTCTTTATGTATTATAACTGTCTGCAGGCACTCACATGTTTAACACATCATGTTGCAGTTTATTAGCTCATAAACCATGTTCAGTCTCCTCTTTTTTACCAGCTGTGGGAAAAATAAGTCTGGAGTCATATATCAGAGAACTTTAACTATGAGTTGCCATCAGTTATTCTACTGGTTTATTGATCAGCCAGATGAGTGCCTAGGATGAGGTAACATTTTATTGATCAATATATCAGATTCAGCTACAGAACAGAGTATGTTCTCCCACAAAAGCAATATTGGTATTATTTAAGATTCCCAAGGAGCAGTATTCTGCTTGCCATAAATTCTGCCAAAACGAACAGAGCTATGGATGAATGAAGGTAATGGTAAGTAAAATCATGGCCTCACTTTACTCAACAGCTATAGTTCCATGGGCTTGAGACACCTTAGGTCTTCACGTATTTGGGATGGGCACGTATCTGCCTCTGGTGCTGCAGTCTGGCAAGTAACTCTGCTGTTGAAGGTTTAGATAGCCAACAGTAATTAAGGACATTTTTTTTTTATCACAAGCTTTCCATACTAACTTTCTATAATGAAATAATTACACTCTCACCGTAATCTGTGTTTTCAGGTTCCCAGCAGTTTGAAGGCCAAAAATATGGTGCCTAAGAAAGAATATATGCATTTTTGTAATGAAAGAGATGAAAAACAATTCAGATGCAGAAAAACATTACAAGTACATAAAGAAGAATCATACAGGTACAGAAAGAAGAATCACAATATCTGTGGCCCAGTGTCTGCCCTCAGAGGAAACACTGCTACATATCTCAGCCAAAGTGAGGATGCTTTTCCAGGACAATACCACCTTTAGCATTCCTCATTGCAGGTAAATAGAAATGCTTAATACAAACATACAAAGTATGGTTGGCAGCCTAACAAAAAAATGAGGTTTCAAATACAACAGATGCCAGAGGTCAAAACTCAGCTGATTAGAATCATTCTGAAAAGAGAAGTCCTGCTAAGCTTACTGCTTTTGTTTTTTATCCAAGCCTCCATATTGCAGTTGCTACAATTAATTGCAAGATATTACTACCTGTAGCTGTATTTCAGTTTTAACATGAATGAAAAATAATGTCCTTGTCCAAATTACAGAACAATGTTTTGCATTACTGATGTACTGCCACAAACGGGCATAGGACATTACACACAGATTATTCCTTGCACAAAGGTACAACGAGAAAACTGAGGGATCAAACAATCCAGGTTAAAAGTTCCTTGCTAATACACATCTTATGAACTGCATGAGATTATCAGCTACTCTTAAAGGAGGTTCAGGTAGAATGTGCCAAGGAGAGAGTAATGGAAAAGAAAGATGTTTCTATCAGGCTATTTTTCCAGAAAATGGCTGAGGAGAACTGTCACATGAATTGACAACAGACAAAGAATAAGCAAAAGTTGTAAGAAAAGATAAGGGAAAGAAAAGTCAGTAAGCAATAAACACAACTTGATGATGTGGTTTACAGAGGCTTAGAATAAGGGAAAGTAAATTATATGGAAATCTAGGTACTGAGAGCTGCACAGGACAACAACTTAGGGTGTCATTCTTCAAACAGAAAAAAATACACCTAAAAGTGCAATCAGTGTTACCCTTGCTGCTGTCAAGTCTTACATGACAGGGGAGCAGGACTTTCAGAAAAGCAATTGTAATGAAAAATCTTAGTTTGAATGAGGCCAGGAAACCAGAAGGTGGGGTGAGATAAGAGGAGTTCTGTGATCTCCTGGGCTGCTTTTTTCACTATACCATTGGTCTTACATGATAACATAATATCGCATTAACAGTAGGACAGTGAGTATGAGCAGCAGCAACATCAGGTGCAAGAGCAAGCTTTTCAAATAAAAACTAACAAAAGAGGAAAAAAAAAAAGTGAAGGAGGAACAGAAGGGTGAACAGAAGAGAGGCCATAGGAAAGATAACAGAGCTGTCTGGGATCACATAGCAGAACACCACAAATTCAGCCAGCAGGATTAGGCAGCAAGACTCTAGGTTTGAACTTACTGCTTCATTTAAAGTTACAAAATCTGCCCAAAAGCTGTTGCAGCACAAACACTCAGTTATCTCAGAAGTTGACAGGAGCAGATTTTGGACAGGGCATGGAAATCAAAGGCAGGAGACTTTAAAAATTCAACACATATGGAGGCACAGGGACACTGAGGGATAAAGATGTCCTGGGTTAGATGACTGCCAAGGTTACATATCCTTTTCAAAAAAGCCAAAGCCTGAAGCTTGCCCTCTTGCACAGCAAGCTGTAACCAGGACAGGACAAAAATCTGAATCTTCTGCTGTGTCAGAGCTTGAAAGTCCAAATCCAAAGCTTGCCCTCAGCCATTCTGCACAGGATGGTGGCCGATTAATTCTTGCCAAGGTAAGAATCTGAAAGCCATTTTCCTTCTGGTTTAGCTCAAAACTGAGCACAAGAGCCTTGACATATCAAAACTAATCACAGGATTCATTTATGTAAAAACTGTGGGTCAGAAAAGTAATAATTGGGGATTTTAAGGCAGATAATTTTGAAGGGACTTTATCAATTTTTAAGGTCTCTAACAAGACAGCCTCAATCCCTGGCTTCAGCGACCTAATGGATGCTTAGGGATAAACAGTAGGTGATTTCAGCAGTATTATTGCAGGGACAGTAGAAGGGGCCACAAGGGACACAGAGAGCTCACCAACCTGAAAACGATAGAATGTCCCATCATCTTTCAGGGTAAGAACATGGTCTGAGATTGGAAAGACATAACCCTGTGCTGCAATAAGACTTCCCAAGTGTATTGCTTCCCCTGTGAAAGAGAAAAACAACAGGGATGTGTCAGGAAGACGTGCACTGCACACTGCTCTGCTTTCAGCAGTGGCTCTGGTGATGACTTGTGCAAAGACTGGTGCACACATGCATCTCTATATCAACACCACATCCTTATGCCTTCCAACCAAACCCTGCAAAGCAGAAGGAGCAGGAATCAGCCTTGCAGTACTGATGAAACACTGTTCAAATGTTTAACTTGCTGGTTTTGTGTTTACAAAATGTCACATATCAGTTCAGCTCTAGTCTGAAGTTCAATTCAAATCCCGTTATCCACCACAGGTGACAGCTGACAGGAAGACATGAACCCCACTTGCCTCTACCAAATCCAACAAACAGCTGCAACACCAGGTCATTAGCAGCGCATTTATTCATAAAGACAAGTCCTGAGAGCGTAGCATTGCCATTCATTACAGGAAATGCGCACAGGCAAAGGGGAGTACGTATCCTAGCACTGCCAGGGCAGCCCTCACCAGCACAGGGGCACATCTGCACAGATTTTCAACCAAAGTCAGGTCTCAAAAGCCACATCAAATTTCTCAGAGTTGCAAACTACACATCAGCCCCCGGCAGATAAAGCAGCTATTGTCTGCAGCTGAAATTCAGGTCTGGAACTTGACTAGACTCATGGGAAGGGATGTGTGTGTATGAATGCCCTGGACGAGGCAACACTCTGCTTTTACAGAGTGACAGTAGGCAGCAGTAAACAAACTGGGAGGTGAAAAGAAAAAGAGACTTCTAGACCTGCAGACCTTTTCTTCCTCTTTTCCTAACAGCTCTTATGTGTGCCAAAATGATTTTTGTTTCTCTGAAGAGTGAGCTATTTGGACTGTGCCCAACCCCTGATCATTGTTTGTGGCTGATTATCCATTTATCTATCTGCTGTGATAAATCAGCAGCCATCACCTGATTCTGTGATGGTATCTGTGTCATCTTTAGCCAGTATGTCCTGCCAGTCATGGTTACCTTTCTCCACATGATGAAAACCGGTCACCTCATTTGCCTGCTTAACTACACACATTCACCAATTTCTTTTCTAAGACTGAACAGCTTTGAAAACAATCAGTCTTTCTTAGGTAGCAATAATTTCACAGATAGGCTAAGACTGCTACAAGGTGCTTTTGGTGTGTTGCAGTGCAAGACATTAGACTTCACATGTTGATTTTTATCTCTTTCACTCCTCCTTCACCTCAATTCTTAAATTAACCTTGTTCTGCTGGTATTTTAGACCACAGCAAAATAACATCTACTGTCTAATGGCACACACAGTACAGATGTAATATCTGTTTCTCCCCAGCTATGGTCACCTTACCTGGATCCTCAATGCTAAGGTTCTTCATAAGCCACTGCACAATATCAGTACCTTAAAAATAAAAGGTGAAGAAAGCATTATGCACTGAGACCACAGGGTTGAAGACCCCAAGAGAGGAATAACATTGAGATAGAGTAAAACTGACATAAAAAGGAAAGTAGATTAAAATTAATCTCCACTGAGGTTTCAAAATGTTTTTCCTTCTTGTGTCACGCTGTAATTATACAGCTACTGACAGGCACTACATCCCAAGTAGTGTGATAGGAGACTTGGTATATTTTAAGTCAGGCATTACTCTAATGGTTCCATGTAACTTGCTCTCTCATAGTTGCTCTCTCCCTCCTCAGAGCACAGGGGGGTGCATTTATGCAAACACTAGCTAGCAAGGAGGCAAAGGAGCATTTACTGGTTCCTTGCAACTGTCACGTGAGAGGCAGTAATACAAAAGTACAGAAGTGAGTTATCAGTCAAAAAAGAAAGGAAAGCCTCACTTATACTGAAGGCAAGCATCCAGTGTGCCTGTAATGAAGCCACTGCTGAGCTGTCACCTGCCAGTGATCACATTAGCCGGATGGTGGCCAGGAGCAGAAAAGTAAGCCTCTAAAGCCCATCAGGTAGTTTATTAGGTCTTCAAGGCCCATCAAATAGTACAAAGATTGTTGCTATCTTATAAGCAGCATGAAGATCTCTAGGTTTGATCCTCTGCATGTACACAAGCTCACTATTGCTTGCATGGAAATCATAGAAGTGGAAAACTTGTCACTCTTCAATAAAAGCTAAAGCCTTTTATTAAAAAACCACAAAACGACAGGACAGCAAAATTTAGTCAAACTGCATACTCAGAAAATTAAGCTTAAAACGAAACATAAATGCATGTACAAGTCAGCTAACTTGACCTGTCTAAAGTCAAAGGCAATCAGCAAAGGCACTTGGGGTCAATTTACCAAGTCCATGCCAAGTTACAGCAGCGTGCAGAACAACATAACAATGCCATGTCTGGCTGCAGACATGACACCAAGGCCTTCTCAGCATACAGTCAATTTGTTGGGAAATATTTGCAATTCACAAACAGTAGGTTAATAGCCCTGGTAATACTTAGTGCTATGCTTTGTGATACATCACTTAAAGATAGCATACAAAAAGGAACCAATCAACCATATGGTTTGGGCTTACTAAACAAACCCCAGAGGATCTTATTTGCATAGAGCATTTCTGGGCTCAGACATGATGGGTACTTCAATAAACAGCATTATCCACATGATGCCTGTTCCAGAAAAGTCTGAAGGACATTTTACTTTCCACAGACCCATAGCATCCCCACACCCTCAGCAACCTGAAATACTGCAAAAGCCAGGAATCACAATTATGATGTGCTACGGAAACAGATAACAGCACTGCTAATGTCACAGGCTCCTGCGATATCTGCAGGTCTGACTGACTCTCCCATGCAGGTGAAACTCCCAGTAGAAATGCGTGCTCTACCCCACACAGAAGGGGACAGCAGCTTCTGCTCCCCCTGAGAGTGAAAGCTGAACCCCACCTCCACAAGAAGCACTGGCAAATCCTCTTCAGTCAGGCTTCAGCAGCAAGTGGAAATATGGACCTGGCCTCCCCTCATCCCCCATCCAAGGCAAGTGAAAGAACTTACTTGTTGCCTGCAGGTAACCAGCAGAGCTCCTGAAGATCAGGGAAGCATCTGCTTTGACTTAAATACTGAGCAGAGAGATGTGACCAAAAGGCAATTGTCTCAATCTGCCTTGAAGGAATCAATGAATCAGACACTGAAGGACCAATTTCACAAGCTTGTATTTTTAGCTTTATGGTCATTCTCCAAATCCCCCAAATCCACCTAGGAGCAATTCAAGTTGCCACAATCCAATTTAGACTGTTATTTCAAAACTTTCTTCTTTCTTTTTTTCTTTTTTAATAGATGGAACTCTTATTGTAACTTCCAGTATATGTTCATTTATATGCAATTTATATGCATTTGATATCATCCTTGAATTACCATTTAAGGGAAATAATAATTCTTCTTCCTTGGTAGCTTCTCCTGAGTGTTTCTACAGAGGGCTGACACGTTGCCTTCCTACCTCCATTTCACTAAACCAACCAAACTTTTAACGTCCTCTTATGATGGTCTCTGGTCATTTGGCAACTTTTCAAATTTAAGTTCCATTTCTTTGCACTGGGATCACCAGAACAGCAGGCAGTACCTTGCAGAACATCTAACCAATGCCTTTGGCAATTGTCCCAGCCCTTTCCTGTCTCACCTGAAACCAGCTGCCAGGCGCATCTTAAATCACATAACTTTGTTTGTGAATAGTAAATTTATTCAGAAAAAGATGTCTGAGGGGTCCAAAACTACTTGTTATGTGAGAACACATCTAGTAAGCAGTGCTAAATGAAAAACATATGGGGAAGATGCTCAGAGCCAGTAACTGTTGCTTGGCATGTTTATTAATAAAATATTCTATGTTATAAACATGACTGTTTTCTTTTCCTTTTCACTAAACAAAGATATCGCAAAGATAGAACAAAACATTTACGGTTAGAGAACTACTTCAAGAAGACCCAAACTGAAGTAATTCTATATTGTTGGAAACAAAACCACAAAATATTTCAAGCTAAACCAGAATCTTTACTGGGTTTTCTGTTCATCCTCCAAACTACAAGTTTACTTTTTCTTCTGACTGGTTGCAGATTATAGGCTTCCAACGATTTAGAGCGTCTTAAGAACCTGAATGTGCACAAGTCCATGGGAGCTGATGAAATCCATCTGTGGGTCCTGAAGGAGCTGGCAAATGAAGTTGTTAAGCCACTGTCCGTCATATTTGAAAAATCATGACAGTCAGGTGAAGTTCCTGATGTCTCAAAAAAGGGAAATATAACCCCCATTTCCAAGAAGGGGAAAATGGAAGAGCCGGGGAACTACAGAGCAGTCAGCCTCACCTCTGTGCCTGGCAAAATCTTGGAGCAAATTCTCCTGGAAGGCATGCTGAGGCACATGAAAAACAATGAGATCGCTGGTGACAGACAGCATGGCTTCACTAAGGGGAAATCCTGCCTGACCAATTTGGTGGACTTCTATGATGGGGCTACACAACTGATGGATAGGGGCAAAGCAGCTGACGTCATCTACCTGGACTTGTGCAAAGCATTTGACATTGTCCTGCAAGACATTCTTGTCTCTAATTTGGGGAGACATCAATTTGATGGATGGACCACTTGGTGGATAAATAACTGGCTGGATGGCCGCAACCAAAGAGTTGTGGTTGATGGCTCAATGTCCAGTTGGAGACCAGTAATGAGGGGTGTCTGTCAGGAATCGGTGTTGGGACCGGTCTTGTTCATCGTCTTTGTCAGTGGCATGGACAGTAGGATTGAGTGCGCCCTCAGCAAGTTTACCGATGACACCAAGCTGCATGGTTCAGCTGATATGCTGGAGGGAAGGAATGCCATCCAGAGCGATCTTGACACACTTGTGAGGTGGGCCGATGCCAACCTGATGGAGTTCAACCAAGCCCAGTTCAAGGTCCCACATCTGGGTCAGGCAATCCCAGGCACATCTGCAGGCTGGGCAGAGAAGTGATTCAGAGAAGCCCCAGTGGGGAAGGACTTTGGGGGTGTTGCTTGATGATAAACCTAACATGAGCTGGGCTGCATCAAAAGGATTGTGACCAGCAGGTCAAAGGAAGTGATCCTACCCCTCTACTCTGCTCTCGAGAGACCTTACCTGAAGTATTGTGTGCAGTTCTGGTGTCCTAAACATAAGAAGGACAAGGAGCTGTTGGAGCAAGTCCAGAGGAGGCCACCAGGATGATCAGGGGGCTCGAGCACCTCCCATATGAAGATAGGCTGAGATAGCTGGGGCTGTTCAGCCTGGAGAAGAGAAGGCTGCGTGGAGACCTCATAACAGCCTTCCAGTATCTGAAGGAAGCCTACAAGGATGCTGGAAAAGGACTCTCCATTAGGGACTGTAGTGATAGGAAAAGGGTAACGTGTTCAAACTTGAACAGGGGAAGTTCAGGTTAGATGTAAGAAAGAAGTTCTTTCTGTGAGGGTAAAACGCATCCTTTGTAAAAGGCTGCCCAAAGAAGTAGTAAATGCTCCATCCCTCGCCGTGTTCAAGGCGAGGTTGGACAGAGTCTTGGGTGACATCTTCCAGAGTGAGGCACCCTTGCCCATGGCAGGGAGGTTGGAACTAGACAATCTTAAGTTCCTTTACAACCTTTATTATCCTATGATTCTATGACCTCTTAGGCATCTTATTGCCAAGTGACATTACAGCTGATATCTTAAAATCATCTAGAGCAGTGCACTGCTTTGCTCCTAGGAGGTGTAGTACATTCTGCATGATCCCTTTCCAGACATACAGGAATACTTAATGTAGGACTAAGTCCCATCCCATTTTAACATTCAACAATTATGTCCCCAGCTCTAGGTCTCTTTTGAGGAATCTATTAAATTTTCATCAAACTACAATGAAAAAATCAAGTAATGCTGAAACATGGTTCCCCAGTTTTCTTCCCCATTACTAAGATTTAAAAAGAGAGGCTTTAAAGGTGCAACTAAATTTTAAACACCAGCTCAAACAGAACTCCTGTGACCAGTTACCTGCAATATAAGCATCACTTAAGATCAGGGATTTTAATTTGTCTCTGTTAAAAACATGAAATAATTCCTGAATGTTGCCAAGAGACTGGAAGATGTTATAGTTGTTCTCCAGTTGTCCTGAGGCAAATTATCTTTCTGCTGAGTTTGCTGAACCATTATTTATCAAGACTGATTACTCACCCTCAGGACAATGACAAGCCTTTCCTTCCTCTATTAATTACTGTCATCCTTAGTAGCCATGTCACTAATTAATATTCAATCATAATGAAATCTCTTTATTGCCATCTCCCATAACACCACCAGTTTTAGGGTTACCCTCACACATTGGTTTTGCCTCTGTTTGCCTCTGTTTCTATCACTGCAACCTACTTTTGCCCACCTAGAAATACTAACTCCTTTCCTCAAATGAGAAAACTCAGGTTGATCCTTATAAGACACAGTGAAGACTTGAGAGAATCCTTTACCAAATTCTTTTGTGTCCTGGGTTCAGCAGTAGCAGTCATTTTTCTCTTCTCAGTAGCTGGTGCAGCGCTGTGTTTTGGACTTTCAGCCTGGGAACAGCACTGATAACACCGATGTTTTTAGTTATGGTTTAGTGATGTTTGGTCTGGCCAAGGACTTTCTGAGCCTCATGCTCTGCCAGGGAGGAGGGGAAGCTGGGAGGAAGCA
>JANRGW010007638.1:0-51748 GCA_024733675.1 Psilopsiagon aymara
GTCAGTGGGTGGTGAGCAGTTGTATTCTCTTCCCTTGTTATTTCCCTTATCATTATTATTATTGGTGGTAGCAGCAGCAGTTTTGTGTTCTACCTTAGTTACTGGACTGTTCTTATCTCAACTCATGGGAGTTACATTCTTTCGATTCTCCTCCCTATCCCCCTGGGACTGGGGGGACGAAGAAGGCAGAGGGGAGGGAGTGAGAGAGCAGCTGCATGGTTCTGGGTTAACCGCTGGGCTTAAACCACGACAGAGTTACACAGCAGAAAATGAGTTGTGCCCTGGCACTCTTAACAAGTTGCCACCTATCACTACAGTAACAGTATTATTGAAGGGGTATGATAAAATATGGGGTTGTCTCACCCATTCAGATAAAATAATGAAAACCAAACTGCAGCAAATTTAAAGGTGTTTGAAATTATTTGATCTGAAGAAATTTGAACTATTTTCTTCAGTAAGATACTCAATTGACACGAATAAAGCAAGGTGAAGGAAGAGCAAAATAATGAAATTCCTACTTTTCAGTAAACTTCTTTTCACTTACCCTTCTAAAATATTTTGCTTAATGCTAATAAAAACATAGACTCACAAGCAACCTCAATTATTGCTCTCCAGAGGAATTGCTAGCAGTTCTCAAATTCAGGAGTGCAGTTACAGTAATATAAATTGTTGCCTTTTTACAGATATATATAAACAGATATATAGATATATGGTTGAATAAACTTGGAAGTATCAATTCCAGGTGTTTGCCTTAGTAGGAGTTAGAGCTGCTAACAAGAAATTTTTAGAGAAATTTTGCTAGAGCTGGTGAGCTATGTACAGCACAATATTAGACTTCGCAGTAACATGCCTAACCAAGATTTCATAAATTAGCTTTTAGCAGGCAGGTCTGAATATTTAGGCCTGTGTTTACAGTTTTTCACATAATTCCACTATTTTTACTTTGTTTGGATGCTCAGACTTTGAATTACATGCCACCCTTTCTACTAGAATGATATGAACCCACAAAAATGGCACCCACAAATAAATGGCCAAAATCTGTAGTTTTCCCCTTGAATGTTATATTTAAGAAGCAGGTTTTGCAGAAAATTTTGTTTCACGAAATTCAATGAGAAACTTTATGATGCAGTTTTATTTTTATTTATTTGCCATTCTCATGCCAAATAAAACCTTTATTTTATTTAAGCAAAAGGGGAATTTCTGATTGAGCCCTGGCTTTGCTACTGCTAAGTGTCCTAAGAAAAGGCAAAGTGATTTCTGAGAGCAATTTGAAGGCAGAAAGGGGGAAATAAGAAACAAAAATCAAGTGTGTTTACCAGAAGTCACTGCAATATGTGGTAGCAGCAATAGAGTTTTGCAAGGTATCAGTATGACATAAATTCTCCTTCAAAACCTGACTGTGCCAATTAGCTTTCCACTACTCTGTTCAGATACTCTCTTCACTGTCTGCAGACCTTCCTCTACTAGGAAAAACTTGGTGATTCATACCATTGAGCAATCTAGTTTGTCCCATCTAGTGCAAAGCAGATAGGAACTGAGAGAAGCAAGACTGTCAGTACTGAGTTTGCCTATCTTAGATACTCAGAAACATGAGTCACAGTCTAATGTCCTGAGCTTTAGAGAACAATCTGGGAGATCCTTCCATTCTTTGAGACTTAAGTAGTGTTTACAGGCTTTCCTCTGCAAAGCCAGAAAATCTTGAAATGTACCTTTCAGTAAATAAATAAAGAAAATACAAACATAAGTATTGAATTTAGTGCTTTAATATAAGCACTAAACAAAATATCTAAAGGCTTTTAAAATGTCAATATCTGGCTATTGTACTAACCTGCTCAATGTCAGGCGGCATCCATTCTGAAAGAGGAGAAATACAGCAGTCTGGGCATTCCGGCTCTCTCACTTCTCTGTGAGTGAAGTCTTTGTAAAACAAAAGCAGCTGGCAACTAGCAGTAAAATGGCTAGTGTGGGTCAAAGGAAGAAATGCAAGACAGGAATTAAAAAATTGCAAAAGCCCCCAAACAAACCAGGAAAAAAAAAAAATAACCCTAATATTTGTTCCTAAAAATATTTATATCTGGATCTGGCAAAGTCTGACAGAGTAACTATATCAATACTTTTGGAGATCTAGAAGTCTGGGATATAAACTGAGTGATACTCAGATCCCCAGTGTTGAGGACCAGTGTTAGGAAAAACTCGTCATTCAGCTCTTGGTAATGTAACAGTTATTGCTGCTTCTGATGTCAAACTGTAGAAAATGTTAGTGACTATTTTAAATTGCTTAACATTATATTTTCCCCATTGGCCCCAAGATCAGGACTCGTGTCAAGAAGAAAGTGCATTAGGCAATCAAATTTGCCTAATTGGACAGCTTGCTACCACTGAGACTTTGACCCACAATTATCAAACTACTCAGCAAAATGAGTCACTAAACTTATTTCAGTGGCATAGGACTGCTTGTTTGCTCATACTATTACCCAAATATCCTATCCATTCAACCCCCAAATTTTACTTAACAGAACCCTCCTGCTTTTGGAGAAATTAAAAGAACAGAAAGAGCAGACACCTGGCTCACAGAGCCATCATCACCGAGCAGGTGTATAGCCAATTTATTCAGCAATGATCTGGGTGATGGCACCAGTTAACAACTTCACCATTAGCCATTCTGATGACATCTTATAGACTAGTCATTCATAAAAGAAAGAAAAGAAAAAATATTCGTTAAAATGGAGGGGGAGTAGAGCAACATTACAGAAAAGGAACCCAAAACAACATCTGGAGCAGAGAAACACTCAGAGAGAGCCTGTTACCTGGCAGGTGGAAATGAAGTACATGAGTACAAAAATGCTTGTAAGTCAACACATGGGAACAATGAAACATGTTCAAAACCATATTCCCTATAACACCTTTTACACCTTTGCAAGGGGGTGATCAATTCCTTCTGTATTACAAGACTGAAACCATTTCTAGGCTAGGATTCTAGCACTCTAAAGATTGATTTGGTCTCTAGCTCATCTGGAAGACAACTGCTGGAGAAAATGGTCCCATCCTTCTTTAAAAGGGACAGCTAACATGCAGCAGTGGGTTAAAAAAAATTCACAAGAAAACAAGAATTTCACATATCACGCTGAATTGAAAATAAGGGAGTTGCTCTTAAACCAACATGAAGAGAGCTAATGATTCATTGCTCCAGAGTAAAAACATGTAGTAAGAGATAAGGATTCTACAATTCAAAAAATAAATATTGTACCTGTGACTGACTTGACCAGTAAAACTATACCTTCCTTTTCACCCTTTTACACAGAAAAAGAACTGAAATCACAAAGCAGCTCAGAGTTAGTACTGAACTGTAAGCCACCTAAGTATTCCCAAAAATAATTTCTGTGATCACTTGATAGTTTTACAGAAAAAAATACTCAGTCTGTATCATATAAACCCCAATTTATTTCTATTTTATGGTATAACCAAGGTTATTTACTATGCTTGAGCAAATACAAATTCTACTTTATAAATAGATATTATCACTGTTGCTCTATTATTATAACAACATGTATTGTAGCACTAGTACTATCTGGAGGTAGACATTTAGCAGCACAATAATTGGCATTTCTAACAGCAAAGTCTTGCACTTTTATCTTCCATTGGTGAACATGCACTGATAATCAGAAAATTGTAAGACTCTCACTACGAAAAGCCCATTCTTATTTGTGCGTCACAGTAACATTTTCAAAATGACATGCATTGTGAATAGATTAACCTATGACAAAATGTTCATTCAAAAATAATTTGGAGTTCCATGAATCTTCACGAAGTTCTCTATATTCTGCAATCCATCTTTTAAAAAATGATTATTTTATAACCTAAAAACTGAATCCTTTTGCTGTGTACAGCATAGAATCCAATGCACATCGTCTGCCAGACAAGTAGCCTATTACGAAGAAGCACTGTTCATGGCTTATAGTACATAATAAGTACTTACAATGACAAAATATATTGCTCTGATAAGATTATAAACACAGTATTAGAAGAAAATCCATAAAAATCTAATTATGCACACATAGTTGCAATATGAAAAGCTAGTTGAGGCATTCATACTGAAGGTTTGAAACTATAATTAATTTTAAACATATAACTACTTGCAGACTTAATTCCTCCAGGAATTTAATTTTGAATTTTTTCTGTTACTTGCTGATCAGAATAGAGCTCCAAGGCCAACAGGCTTTTAGTAATGCTTTTAATTTAATACAGATGTTTAATACAAACTCAGGTTAGTAGAAACAGAGAAATCAGATGGTTTGAGGCTTAGCGATTGAAACTTACCTGTAATGAACCTGTTGCAAGTCAAGCCTGCAAAAGGGCTTCAACTACCACCTTTGAAAAGTTTGGAATAGGGAAATACACAATCCAAACTGTAGAAAGGAATAACAGAATGAACTTGTCATTTATGCTGACATGACCACAAAATTCAAGCACTCTATCCAGATTGCCACAATTACATACTTGGGTCCATATTAACATGAAAGACCCGATGCATAATTTTTTCTAACTGACAGTAGCAGGATACAGGAGTTTCACCTCTCTATCATGACCATGACTTCACATGGGTAATGGCAAAGTCTCTGGATGACAAGCTAAAAGTAACGCAGATCATAGATCATTATGTAAACTTTAAAGCATACAGACCATCCCTATATGTCTTCATCTGTTCAGCTGTTACAGGAGTAAACCAGAGAAAGACAACATTATAACCCGGTGTAGTATAAGGATGATATGAAAAATTCATTTGGATAACAATGAAGAGGACAGTGCCCATGAAGGAAAACAAATACTCATCTTCCCAAGAGGCAGGTTTGTTAAGTTCTTAACCTCAAATGCTATGGAGTCAAACCTATTAAAATTAATGAGAAGTTTTTCACTGACAAGAAGACTGAGCATTAAAATCTCAACAGGACACATGTTTAAGAAATACAGTCTTTTGTTCTCCATGGTAAATATATATATGTATATATATATAGGTGGTCTTGATGTTTATATATATAAAACCAGGAGATATATATATACACAAGTATATATTAGAAAAAATGCAGAGACATTGAAGGCTCAAGAGAGAATGCCAAAATTTGAGCAGAAAATGGAAACAGCAAGAGAAGACGGGAAGTTAAGCTCTCTGCAAAGGCTGACAACTCAGAGTGCAGTGCTGAAGGAGGCTTCAAGCAGGGAAAAAGATTCAGTGAAAATGACGGATTATATGCACAAAACCTTGCCATGATATTCTTAAATTTTAAGAAAAATTTTTTAGGAAGGCTATTAAAGGAGTACTCAAGACAGGAAAGAGCTATGAGCATGCTACAAGTGTGAACAAAATCTGACTGCATTCCTGTAACAGTACTGTGAAGATCTGCAGAAATAGAAAAGAATGAAGAATATATATATATATAGATATTTACCAAACAGGCTTTATTTAAAACATCGGAGTCCCTCTGTCATGTTATGTTCTCTATTACTTTTGTCTATCACCCTATTATCACTTATTATCACACGATTTTATATGCAAAATATAATTAAGATATTCTAATGAGATCTTAGTAATAGGAAATTTGGGTATATTAATCAAGCAATATGAAGAGTCAAAATAAAGCCATCTGAGCTATCAGGAAGTAGCTAAAAAGCTGAAGAACTAGCTGTCACATGAAGTTTAATTCTCCTTTTAATTACATTATTGTGAACCCGAATTGTTGCAAGAATGAAACTGTAGCCTGTGATACCCAAGACTGAAACACTGCAGAAAGAGAAAGGAAGGTAGGAAAAAGCTGAAAGGAGGAACTATGCTTGTTTTTCTTTTGAAAGGGAAAAGGAAAGCAAAATGGGGAGGAAAAGAAAAAAAAAAAAAGAAAAAAATGACAGAAAAATGATAGGAAAATCCTTTCTACAAGAGATACTGTGAATAACAAATAAGACTGTTCACCTCAGGCATTGGAGCCATTTTATTGAAGTCATGATCCAGAGAAAGGGAAGAGGAGACTGTAGCATATATTTACATACCATCCAAGGGCAGCAAATAAAGCAGAAAGATCAAAAGTATTTCTGGAAGTATGAAAAACCTGTACGCATTAATTTTGTTATTTCTTGAATTTATACTCTTCAGATTTTCTTTTCCAAGTGATAAACCCTAGAAGTCCAAACACTAGTGAATTTTCAAGTGAACTTTTGCAGAAAAGTTTTTGTACATATCCTTCCTTTATTGAATCTTTGTAAAAAGTCAGATAACAAAACACATGGCCTGAACCGTGAAACTAGGAAAATAGAGCGGTAATGAAATGAGAAATTAAGAAACTTTCTCCATGTGGTATCTCTTTACATAATGATAAAGAGCCATGGTTCATAGGTAAACAACTATTTCTTTTCCCAACTTATGCTGGCATTAAAAAAATACAAAACAAAAAAACCCCAAAAAACAACCCCAAAAAACAAAAACCAAACCAGAACAAAACCCCCAAAACAAACACAGGAAGAGCACAGGACAGATACCACTAGGCCAGCTCCTTAGAACTGCTAATTATTTCATAGCTTTGCAGACAAAGGGAGTATTCTGCATACCCATAAACTTGAGTGCATATGGCTCTGCAAACTGGGGAAGATATTATAACTGTGCTGCTTGTAAACTGCCATAAATTTATGGTTACTGATTTTTTTTTAATGTGTCTTCCACTTGTTTGATTCCACTGACTGAAGTAACAAGTCTTTTGAATCTGCATGTTTTCATGTCACTAAATGAGGAGCTTGAAAAGAGCAACACACTGGTAAAGTGTCCAAGTTTCCTGTCTGAAAATTTTGGAACTGAATGTATTACCTGTTACAGCTGGCTCCCAATTAGGAAGTCTTTCAGAACAATTAAAGTTAAATCACTGTTTATTTCTTTAAGGGAAAAGTTATGTTCTACATATATATATATATGCCCTCAAGTCCAAGTCACCAATCATCTACATCAGTCATAGATGTCAAGGCTTTGTTTTTTCAAGATGCTGCAGTGACAATTAAATAAATACCACACTCCCCAAAAGAAGAGTGTAAACACCACTTGCATGTTGTTCATATATAAATCTATGTTGAGTATGTTTAGGCTGAGCTACACAGCAATTCCGCAAGCGGACCCTTCCGCAGACTCAGCACACATTTAGTATTGACAAGTCATGCATCAATAAGGTCAAATGCATCACAATCTAGGCCAGTGTCAGTAACGTCAAACACAGACCTTCCTGCCTACAGTGAATCTAAGAGCCAATAATTTGAAAAAAATCACATCTAATTAAGCCTCCTGTTGGACTCGCAGGTCTAAACATAGCCTGCATTTGGGAGCTGTTGACCTTAATTGTGAAAATATTAACAAAAAGAAAGAAAAGGGGAGAAAAACATCTGTTTTACCGCAGACATCTGACTAGTAACAGTATTCACCAGGAATAAACTCTGAACTTGCTGCGAATGCCACAGGCACATGGTATTTAGATGGCCACCTCAGGAAAAAAATCCTGCCTCACTTAAACAAACGCTGATAAACGTAGTGGTTGCTCATCAAAACAGACAAGTTTAGCTTTCTTTTGCATTCAAGTATTGTATTGCCATCATCCTGCTGCAATACTACTTTATTCAAAGTAAAAAGCAGGAATGTATAGTAATATTCATTGCAATGCCTCCTTTCTACTTGTTTTCTTTGTCAATGCTGCCACCTTCTGATAGTCAGAAGTTTCACCAAGCGTCTCAAGTCCAGTGTTTAGGTTACAGCGCTTCGGACAACTTCGTAGTTGCAGTCCTTGCGACCCTCAGGCTCAGGAACCGTCTGTCCCCTTCCCAGTCCCATATATTTCAGTGGGATTTTTACATACTGATGGAAGAGAGGATTTGAGGAGGATAAACATTTGCTGCATTACAAATTTCTAAGACTAAACCTGAAAGATGATGGAACTGACATTTGCATGTCAATATAGTTCTAAACTGCCTGCACTCCCACATCACTGAAGCCACTGAGAATTTTTGGAAGTTGCCCCTAATTACTGTTTCTGTGCCATAATATAATTTCCTATCCTACGTTCATGGGTATGTTTAAACTAGTGATGAGCCTTTTCAGTTTAGTCAACTGCCTATATGTTCTATCTGTCGAGGTCAAGGATAACCAGGGAAAGAAAATGGATCATATAGATGAAATTACTCCCGTGAAGGATATTAAATACTGACCTACAACCTTGAACTGAACTTTCCCCAGCTAGGAAAGCTGCCAATTTAATATGCTTTCATATTCTTAAAGATTTCAGGAGAATTCACTTAATTTAATAAATTCACAGGCATTGACATCAGCCAAGGGGGGAGGTGTCTCTGAGAAAAAAAGTGAGTCACAATTTAATAGAATTCCAGAAACTCAGTTTCATGGAGCTTTCATCCAGCTGAACATAAACAAGTACAATGTTTGGATGGTAAATAGAATACCAGTATTTGGTAAAGGGGAAAAAAAAACCCAAGATTTTTTTCTATTTTAGATGCAGGTTTCCACAACCAAGAGCAAGGACAGCCCATGTACCTGTAAAGCAAGAAGAAATTTCAAGCTTAGCTGAGAGAAAGAACAGACAAAAAAATCATAGAAACTGTAAGAGGATCTTACCCTAAATGCTTTCACTGGCATACGAACCTATACATAACTTTCTTATATCGTAGTTAAATGCCGCAGACTCTTGCCTAGAGAAATTGAATCAGTCATTCTCTCTTTTTCACTCAGGGGTCTAATGAATATTTAATGCAAAGTGGTACTGCTCTGATCTGACTCCAAAGCAGACAGATATTTCAAACTACAGTCTCTCATATCCCAGGCAAGTAGCCTTATCACTAAACCACTGGTAAACAGGGTGCCCATGTGCCTCCCTGTGTTGAAGGTAGGCATCAGAGAGCATTGACCTCCAAGTGAAAAAGGCAGAGGAACTCTCACTTTGTGAATGGTGGCAAGAATCAAGTAACAAAACGCACAGTCTTGTCAGAATCTGACATTTCTCACCATCGCCAGAAGTAGAAAAGTACATGACAAGGGGGCTTTATTAGCAGAAATCTAGGCAGCCCTCTGATCAGCCATCATATTCTTGTACCTAGATTTTGGACTAAGGTGCCCAACTTAACTATAAAACTAGTATGTCTATAACACACAAAGTGCAATATAGAGAGGTCTTTTACATGCCATTTGCAGATCCACAAGCAGCATAGCTCTTCCTGATGACACTGAACCAAAGGAAAGACTGCTGAAAGGAATTCCTTTTAGTTTAGCTCTTTAAACTCTGTTACACTTTATTGTTGCGAATACATTCACAAGGGGCTCAGCGGCATAATACAGTCCACACATCTTTAGGCTTGCATATGCAACTAGAATGCAGAACAATATGATAGTCTGTAACTTGTTGAACATTTGCTACTCCGATGAACTCTTTTAACATCCTAATAAATTAGAGCACTCCATTGGCTTTTAAGTGCTTTACAAGATCTCCAGGTAAAGAGGTTACTCTCACAGCTGATTATTCATCAGAGACAAAAATGCTAGGTTGTATGTCATTAAAGAAAATCTCAAAGTTTAGCAAGTTGAAAATATCAGATAAGCTTTTAATACCATATACTGAAAGAAGTTCATGACACAGAAATCATCTTAGTGGAGTATACCTCAATACTCACCTATAATTTTTACAGGAAATCTTCTGGAAGAGTCACAACCCCACATGAACTGCCCACCAGTTGTGCCAGCCAGCTCATCACATTGAGAAATGAAAAATAAAAGTTCTATAGATTTTTAGGTCATTTTAACACGCAGTCTGAGAGCAAACCTGTGTTTGCTGCATAACCAAAATTCCTCCGGTAGAGGATGCAGGTAAAGAGTGAGCTGCTAGAAATGTTTATACTGTAATATATTACAACATAATTAGTAAAAAAATTACAACATAAATTAGTAACATACTTTTAAAAATTAGAAGTAAGACTGGTTCTAAAGAGTTAGTTTCCACACAAGTTTTTTTTAACTGCCTGCATAACAGCCAATAGCATAATTTAACTATGAGGACTTCAATTACTGCCCAAATTCTTTATTCCACTCATTTAAAAGTTGTTTACAATGGGCAGATTCCACTCTTAGTAAAGACTTTCCCTTTAAATAGGTTCACAGAAATGAGCTGGAATGCTCCCTATTAAAGGTATTACATCATTTGAATAATAGTTACAAAATAGAATCAATAGTTCCAGACCCAAAGGAAGAATAAAAGCAAATGCATCATTTTATGGGTCCAGTAGTGTGTTAAAAAAAAGAGAGGCATGTACAGTATGTTCATTGAATGCCATGAAATATAAAAAAAGCCTGATACACAGATGTCAATGAGTACTGAATTAGGTCTAAAACATGTCAAGTGAAGGAAAGCCAAAAGCTGCAACTCTCTCCTTGAGAACAATCTCCTTAAATTTTCTTAACAAAGTATTTTTAATACTATACCAGCATATCTGACACTTTGATTTGCATTATTCTTTTAAGAAACACGCTTTTAATTATAAAATATCAGTATAATTGAAGTGTACAGTAATGCACTAAAATAGTGAACTGCAATACTATACAAGTTTGCAAAAACCCATTGGAAAATACATGGGCTACTGCTGTAACGGTATTTAAAATATGCAATCATTATTTTGTAGCTTCTGGTTTTTTAGGTTTTTTGTTTTGGTTTTTTTTTTTTTTTTTTTGAGGACATGTTTCTTTTGCTTCAAGTAAAACATTAAAAATATAGTTATTTTCAAAAGATATTTATAAGAATTTCAGTTGACTGAAAGAGCTTTAGGAGAGTGATGAATAAATCTGACAGCTAGGCAGCGAACCTAAATATCGTCATTTTTGAAAAGAAGTTAGGGTTTTCCAAGCCTTACACACATGATTTATCTTTTCATATGTAATCATATGTAGAGAGAAAAACGACTCTGCAGAAATGGAATTATGTATATATATATATATATGCATAAAAAAATGGTGTGCAACTCAGAACGAGAAAACTGAGACAGAGATATCAAGGAGTGAAAATCCATATTGTATCAGTGCAATGGTGACACCAGATCTTGAGTGTAGATTATGAGCTCTCCCTCAGGCTGGTCAGTGGCATCTCACAGAAAGAAAACCCACCAGAGTATCTGTGTGAATAACTGCTCACTGCAAGGCAACCAAAAGACAGAACTAAAAAGAGGCTACCCTGAAAAGCCTGCTGTACTGGGAGATGCATTTATACCTAGCTCCTTATGTTCTATTTCCCTTCCAGCAATATATTTTAGGAATTCTCCATTAGAAATGCTGTATGGAAGCAGAGGAAGTTGCACAACCTGTTGCTGAGTTGTAAGATAATTCTGCACATGTAAGTGAAAATGTAAATACAGCAATAGTAAAAATATTTAAGGTAATTCTACTACACATAATATAGGTACCACTAGCAACCAGAATGCACAGGAAGAGCCAGGCTATCTTCTCCAGGATAACTCATACCTGAGAACTTGCACATTTTGATCTATCCACAGTAAAGTCATCACAGATAAGCCTGTCTCCTCTATATTCATTCACATGATCAATCGTTTCTATTACCTGATCTACTGGAAGAATTTAGCAATGTACATTTGCCATATGGATGGAAATGAACCACAAAGAAAACTTGAGCTGAGCAGTCCAACTGCATCTGCTTCACCTGTAAACCAGAACTCAAATCAGCAGTTCTACAAGAAGCAGTCTGCAAAATATTACCCTAATTCCTCTGATCAAGAATGGGGAAATGTAGCCTTCCTTGTGCTCACACAAAGGAACCTTTCAGTCTATTTCTGTAACGTTTGTGATTATGAAGAAAAATCTTCCAGATGCACAGATGAACTAGCGTCTTCTACCTGAAACTGCTGGTAGCAAGGCACCAGGCACACAGAATCAGCAGTAGTAACCTAGATGTACCATGCGTCTCTGTTTTCTCAATGGAATTGCCATTTATTGAAACCAGTACCACGCCTACTTTATAAAAGATATGACAGAAGAAACTCCTTCTGAAGGGTAAATAGAGAGTGGAAAATATAGTGGAAGGTAGCATGAAAGTCTGAGCAAAATAAAGTGTCTGGAAGGTGAGGAAGAGGAGATTCATCCGAACAGTTTTCTGAAAATGCTTCTGGACCAGCAGGTGTAGAAGAGCTGCATTTGCCACTAGGCATACAAGCACAAAAGAATAACAGAAAATCCTTCCAACCCTTAAGTAAGTCTACTGTTATTTCGCCTTTGCCTCTCCTCCCAGCCCTTCTGTTGTGTTGGCTTTTACTGTATCCAAGTAACAATCTCTGATCTCACTCTTTGACTGTTTTTTTCCTCAACAGCTATTTGTTCTCTTCAAACCTTATGCTGCTCCCTAAATTGGTTGCTTCAGCTGTTTGCTAAACCTCTGGAAAAAGAAAAGCAACAGTCCCCGTTACCAGGCAACGGCCAGTTTTCTGCTGCCTGTGGTTCTGAGGAGGTGCAGTTCGACTGCCGCCGCTACTCCGGTTCTGTGGAGTTTGCTCAACAGCACTGAAGCTGGCAGGCAGCAGTTAGTCTTTTTACTTTGCTTCGATAGTTGCTTTTTAATTAAATCAGGTATTATCAATTTTCTGCAGCCTGATTTCAAAGCAAAATTTACAGCAGCAACAGGGCAGAAAGAGCATAGTTTTAGTAAGGTTATTAGATTAAGCAGGGTTACATGAATATAATCTATCTAAATAAAATCTCATCCTTCAGCATACAAGCTGATTGCTTTGGGCACCACAAATAAATCATTGGTTCTTATCACTTTTTTTTTTTCCAAGCCAGATTCTATGTTTGCTTCTTGTTCAATAGTCTAGCACCTTCAACTGGAGAGGCTGCAGTGTACCAAGATGCGGAATTCACGGTAGGTCTCCCTATGCCTTGTACACAGCCAGCCCAGACCCAGAACTTCTCAAGCCTCTAACACTGCCTGTCAAAGTGAAATTCAGCCTGTTTCCCATTTGTCTGGGTGAATAGGATTCAATGTTTAATATTTTTGGGAATTCAGAAGACACGGGATCCAGAGCACTAGTCACAGAAAAATTTTACCTTCCTCTAAAATCCTTTATTGTCTGTATGAGCTTTCCAAGATGACAGGAATATCTGCATTGATATCATTTTACTGGCTGTAGGCACATCTAAGCTCACTGTAAACTACAAATGCCATAGTAGCAGTTTCAGTACAGCAGTCTCAAGCTCTAGCACAGGCTAATTTATCCAGTTTCTCAAGCACTGCAGTAAAGGCAAGCCCTAACAATCCCAAATGACATTGCATATCTTAAATTCCTGCATGCAAAACTCTTTGCAATCTGAAAATATCTCTTTGCTAGCAGAGATGATAACATAGCTTGCAGCATAGAAACAAGACTTCACCCTTTAGTTAAATTATTCCCTTCCTTCATACTTCTTTGTATAAATTGCATCAGATATATTCAGCCTGTTCAAGCTGCAAATACTAATCAGACCTCCAAAGAGGCCTTCAGGATGATTGATGGGGAAGCCCTTAATAAAGCCTTTCTAGTTTTGGCAGGCAAGCAGGAGAGCAAGCAAGAAAGGAAGCAGCTTGAGTTACTTGAAATGCTGAGGTGGAGGCGGTTGAGAAACTGTGAACAGAGAGGTGTTTGATGAGCCTTGAATGGAGAGCAGCTGCAGAAATTCTGATGGGCCTGCTAAAATGGCCATGGAGGAAATGGTTAAGCCTTCATTTCTACTCCTGCCATTGACAGAGGAGAGAGATAGAATACAGTCAGCAGAACCATCCTAATTTTCAGTTTCCTGTGAAGCAAGGAGAAGCCTCCTTGCATTTTAGATGTCATATCTGGAATCCTAAATTTGTCAAGGTCTTGGAGATGGACAATTCTTTCAGAGCTGTCACTGAATTCTGTGGTCGATTTCTAAAGTCATGAGAGGAAAAGAATTTGTAATTCTATTGCAAATAGTGGAAAGACTATTGAAAACAATAATAGCATCTCAGAAGCAATGATTAGATAATAGGAAATGGCTTCACATTGCATGAGAGGAGGTTTAGATTGGATATTAGGAAAAACTTCTTCACCAAAAGTGCTATTAAGCATTAGAACAGGCTGCTCATGGAAGTGGTTGAGTCACCATCCCTGGAGGAACTTAAAAGACATGCAGATGTGGCACCTAGAGAAATGGTTTAGTGGCGCTGGAAAGTAACTGAGGAAATTCTCAATAAAGAAGCAAACAAATGATCACAGCATCAGGTATCCTGAGGAGCTCCTGAAAAAAGTTATCTTATAGAACAGCCTAAGTCATTATTTTAGGCCAAGAGGACTTAGAACATGTCATCTTGATTGAATAATTCACGGCAAATGGAAATGCCCGAGATCTTCTCTCAAGTTTTAGAAGTGGAAACTTAAAGCATGGCATGTAACAACATGCCATAGATAGACAAGCAGAGAGAAGATGTGTAAAAGTATGGGGAAAAATGCTGGCACTGCATTTCATGGTTTTTGCAACAATGAAACTCTTACTGTAATGTATTTCTAAAACATTATTTAAATTTAGGCTTAACTATATTTCCTGATCAGCACTATTACTGTATAGCATGTGGGTTTAAACTTGGTTCAGTGTTGCTGGCCCAAGTGTCCTTTCATATTTCTCTCTTATTCCAGTGCTTACACTGATCCCAATTGCGCAGTATTAGCTGTTGTGCAGACCACTTACAGTTCTCACAAGCAGGGAAGACTGTGCAACACCAAGAGACACTACTTCACTTAGCCAGCCTAGGAGTGGAAATCAGTGATGTTTACAAGTAAAGGTTTATTCAGACTTCATTTGGCAAAAACAGATGGAATTTCATTTTCTCACAATTACTGTGAACTGAGAATAGCTAAATTGTTGCTATGGAAGTGGAAAGGTACAACAACAAAATAACAGACAAGTCTAACAGTGTTGAGGCTGAAACATAAAAATATGGCTTCACATATAGATTCACCACGAACAGCGTATTATAGTAAATCATAGAATTATTACACCTAATTATATAAAGAGAATAGTTTACTGGAGCTATGCAACTGTGGCTGTGTTCTTTTTTGTCTCGATTCCATCCTGCAAGACAAAAATGGTATGCATGACGCAGCTTTCATATCCCATGTAAAAGACATAAGATTACTTCTAAATGCATGCTATTAGTAATCAGTCAAATTTTCCTTAACCTTAACTCCTCATATCATATGTTAAGCTCTCTGACTTAACCAGAAAGGGTTTTACTTGCTTCCTCTCAAATACGGAGGAACAGGGGAGGAAAGGGAGGAATTTCAAAAATGGGAAGTAATTCCATTTGGCATAGCTCAATCTCAAATTGTTCTTTTCAGCCTATAATTTAATTCCCAGTACAGATCCATACATACTGACCCAGAAAGTCTAGCCTCCAGCTCATGGAATTTTCCTGCTAACTTCACGGAGATTTCACCTAAAAGAAAAATGTTCTTTCACCAGATTGAAAGGCTAAGGTGCAGAAGGGGAAAAAAAGGCATTGGAAATTCAACAAATGCATAGCTTCTTAGAGTTTATAAAATCAGCCCAGATAACTTCACCTTGTCCTTCTCTATGACCTAGTTTAATGAAATCATGAGTAAAAATTCACATCAAAATGTTGCATTAAAACTAAAGATGTACTCTGTTTGGGACTTTAAGAGGGAGGATATGGTGTTAGGGGATATATCTTACTTGTACAGAAGTTGGATATCTTCTTTTGACAACTAAGTTATTTAAAACAATATCAAAACCTGTCTGGAGACATAAAGTTTTAGCTGGCATTTTAACTGGCTAAACAATATTTCCATTTTTGCAGTATGGTACAATGGAGTCATTAAGAGATATACATTTTGACTGACGTTTCTAAATGCTGATTTCTCTAGATAATAAGGGAAATACAAAAATTTATTAAGAATCCAATGCAAACCTTATGGATAGGTTTCTTCTTGAAATATCAGTTGTTAGCTAAGATTTACCAAGCACCAGAGGTCACAATTCCAAGAAATTCTGAAAAATGAACAATCTGCTTGAAAAAACTTCGTCCACATTACAGGAAAATTTTTCGCAAAGAGAACAATCAGCCATTGGAATAATCTCCCCATAGAAATGGTGGTTTCAGCTAGATAGGGTGGACCATCTTCTCTATACCATGTTTTGCCAAGAAAAGTTGGACCAGATGATCCCTGAGGTCCTTTCCAACCTGGTATTCTATGATTTTAGATTCATGATTCCATGATAATATACAGATATTCTTACTCTTGTATATAAATCTCTCTATATAGCAATAAATATATTAATTCATATATAATTTTGCACATAAATAGCATAAAATTTTCTCTACATAAATAGTATAAATGTTATATTTATTAAATGCTCTGGTTTTCTTCATATGCCTGTAATATATACTATGTAAAACTATGCTTTTGCTTCTTAGTCCTATTCATGGTTCTTTTGTAAATACAGAAGTATCTATAACTTTACTGTTCAGCTCACCCCTTGGTTCAATGCTATACTGTGACCCCCAGACCAGCTATATGATATATTTGAAAGAGTACAAAGATCAGAGAAGACGGAATTAGGAAAATCTCAAAACTAATCTCAGATAACTAGGGAAAAAATTAAAATAAAATTTAAAAAAAGGATGGTGCTACATGGAACTGCATAACAATGCACTAACATGTTAACGGTGCTTTCAAATATATTTTTTTTTTCAACTTTAATATTCTTTGTATTTTTAAAAGTTTACTTTAGAAATAAACTCTATGGGGTTCCTGGCAGAGCTGCTCTGCCACAACAGTTTATACCGACCATCTGTGGTGTGCCAGAAGCTTCACGAATGTTCTGCCACCTGATTCAAAATCCTGAAGCTTTTCACATTTTTCTGCCAATTTTCATCCATACTGTGTCTGTTTCCAACACTGAAAACCTAAAAAAGCAAAATATATATCTAAAAAATGCACAGGATAGTAAATTCAGCCACAATATCATGGCCAAAAAAAGACCAAAGACTGCATTAATCCACATCTAAGCCCTTTAATCATCAAGGACAGTTGCATGCTCTGAAAATAGAGCTGTTAAAGAGCAAGAGGGCACCTGCCTTTTCTAGGGACACAGAGCGTGCAACACCCAGCATCATTTCCTTTTAGCACATAATAATGTCAGGCTAGATGTAAGGCTGATTTCTATTTTTGTAGGTGAACAAAACCCCTCTTTTGTCACCACAGAAAACATTCATTCTGTTGATATTTCAGTTTCTCATGTGTAAAGCATAGAGAATATAGCTATGCTTTGATAATGTTTGGTCGATTTGCAACAAACGAAGACCCTCTTCTGGTAAATACAAGCGATGATAAAAGGAAGATCAAAGGAAGCACATGGGAGAAAAGGAATTAAAACAGTTAAACTGTTAAGCTCACCACCAACAAGAAAGGGCATGATTCAGGAAAAGATTCATATTTATGCTGCATGGAAATGGACTACCAGGGAAACAGATCAGCAGCACTGGCTTAAGTTCAGTTCACTTTCTGAGGTTTCTTCTGAAAAATTAAGCCTTGTTTACACCAGGAAATAAGCTAAGACTAATTTCACTGAAGGGTGACACTGGCGATTTAATTAGTAGTGCTGAAACGGGAGATTTCTCAGGAACAGGTAGAAAATAAATGTGATGCGATGTGAAACATCCATCAAGAGCTGGTAATGGCATGGAATGATCATGCTGCCAGTATGGTTGTGCACATAATCCTTGATTTTCCTTCTGATAAAAGCACCTTGAAATGCTATACTCCATTAAACAAACAAAAGCTGCCTTGTTTGTAAAGATTATCCTGTTTTTTCTCAAAAATGTCTGCCTTTCATATAGTTCCAAAATACAGACCCTAAAAGATTCAAATCCTCCAGGGGTCTGTCTCAGCAATAATTGATGCCCACATGTAAAAAAATATGAAAACCTAGGATGATGCACTAGAAGATCATATAGAAGAGCAGCAGTATAGAGGTTCAGAATCCAGTCTGGTTCTTGATCCATTTGAACTCTACATTAACTATCTTTTGAAGGGCTCTTTCAATAAAGTTCTATCAAAGATGTGGTCTAGATGTTTCTGTACAGTTCTATTAAGGTTAGACTTGTGCTAAAGTGTGCATATCTAGATTCAGATTTTTTTTTTCTGGTTAAGTAATATTTTAAAGCAGATTATAAAAACACTTTATACTAATACAACTTAATGCCACAAAATAAATTACCATAATTTATCAATATCTTATAAACCCATCTGACATTTGAGTAATAATTTCCAGCTTGCTGCTCAGTAAGCAGTCAAAACCCACTTCTGTTTTAAATGAAGATGCTGTGAAGTACTGCTTCCTGACCACTTCTATCACAGAATGCTTTTTTCACATCCCAAAATGATTCTTTAATTGTGATTGTCCTAACACCAACCTGTAGAGACTGCAACTGTCTTCCAGGTGGGCAGAAAGAACAGACAGATTTTTCAGAGCCCCCAGGCAATCCTTCCTAGACCCTCTCTACTCTGGAGCAAAACACCTCCTCTTTCAAGTGTGATCAGTAAAGGGTTGCACTGCAGATTTGTTTTGCTGTGGTATACCTCAGATCAATGTCTATCCCTAACCAGGATGTAGGGATCCCACAGCTTAAATGTTTATCTCTGACTGGGTATTATAGAAACTTTCCAGGTATGCTTTTTAATCAATATGTTTAAACAGTACAAAAAAGGGGCGCAAATATATAGTTCAAGTATCTAGTGGTACTGTATTTTTTCGGGGCTGGGGAGGTGGGAGACACATGTTTTTTGGTGGGATGTGGTTTTTGGTTTCTGAGGTTTTTTGGGTTTGGTTTTTTCTTATTTTATTTAATTTTTTATTTTGTCTAGCTCAGCTAAAGGATTTTGTCCATTTGCTTGGAATCCACGGCTGATGCAAACCACACTTTTAAAACTCATTTAGCTGAAATATTCTCAGAATTCATTCTTATACAAGTTTATATAACTCCTGAAGCTCCTGTGAAAGAGCTGAGCATTCAAAAGCCAAAGTTTTTTTCTAACTTTCCTCACATACCCTTTGAACTTTTTAAATGGGTAATGAATTTTCTCAGCTACATGCTTCAGCTGGTTTCCTTGGATTTGATGCTGATATTAAGAACACTACCAGCTGTCACTTGATTTACCAGACTCTAGACAATGAGTCAGAAATGTGTTGGCCTTTGCATGTTCAATCCAGCATTTACAGAGTAGAGGTCTCAAACCTGCATTGACAATTTCCATGCTACAAGCTTGAAAGTGCATATAATAATGCACAAATGAGCTTCCATACTTTCTACTGAGCTTTTCCCCCTATATTCTCTCTTCTATTACTGTCATTATGTTTCTCTCTTTACCTTTGCTCTAGTAAATTTTATTACTGTCTTTTAGATTATACCAGGAATTTGCATGTTTTTCAACAAAAGTCTATGATAAACAGCATTTCAACAACAAAATATTCTGGTTTCAAACCAATACTCAATGCGTGTTCTGCAACAGCCAAAACATTTCCAAAAGCCATGCACATTCTCCTGCCATTAACAGCATGCTATTCCCTGTGACTGCACAAACATGAGTTACCTTTCTTTCACACAGAGCTGGCTGACAGCTTCGGTCATAAGCGAGAAACCCGCTGCCTCTAGTAACAGATTACTTTGTCCATGTCAAAAGCTACTATTGAGTCTTTTCTCCACATAAAAATAGCACTCTTTCATTTTGGACTACATCTTTCACACTGACAATTTTTTTTTCCTCTTTATTTTTTTCTCCCTTCCCAAGAGATACTCCTCATGTTTAGATTTCCTAATTGAATTTTTGTAGAAAGGAAGTCAAAGTGAACTTTGGCTAGTGTTCAACAGCAATTCAGATAAGAATTAGAAGAACTTTGAATTTAAGGGAGAGAAATTAGAAACTCAAGCCACCCAATGTGGCATGTTAAATGCTTATCAAGATATCTTGCGACATATGCAATTGTTTATTGTAATTTGAGTAATATGGAAGAGTTTAGTACTAATAAATGTTTCATTGTGTTTCTTTTTGAAGCGCAGTCTGAAACACTGAAACATTTAAAGAGGATGCTGTAATTAGACCTGGCTGAAAGCTGCTTGATTAAACACTTTTCTGAAAAAAAAAAAAAAAAAATCCTGATTTATCAGAAGTGCAACTTTCTGCAGAAATATATGTGTTTTAGTGAAACTTTCACGAGAAAAACTTCTCAAGTCAAAACAGGAGATAACCAGAGAAAAACTACAGCAATACACAGCTCACAGAGGTAAGAAATTGTTTCAGAATCATAGAATCATTTTGCTGTTCCCTGAAACACTGGCCTAACCAAGAAGCTGTTTCAGTCAAGGCTCCCTATTAAATGAAAACAGATAATCTGCCAAAGTATTGGACATCAGCTGGCAGCTTATCTTTCCTTCAACATCTGATCTTGTCATGTACTTCCTCCATAGCCATCTATGCATTTACTTACTGTAGAAACTTTGCCACTTTGTCCTTATCAGGTTTCCCGTCTGTTTTTGCATTCTTCTCGATTATCCAAGTTCGTTATAATCTAAATTTTGAGTACTTCAGAATCTGTAACATTTTATTCCACCAAGTCACCTTCCACATTGCACCAAATTAGGGAGAACTTATTTATTTGGTTAGCTTGCTTTAACTGGTGTTTGTCAGAACCAGTTCAAACTGATGCTTTCTTCATGTCATTGAATGAAGCCAAAGACGCCTTAAATTCTGCATGACTTTAAGAGAGTTCATAGAGCTATGTTTAAAGCTTCATCTGTAATAAAAAATACAGTAAATCAGTCAGTCAATTAAGACTGAAGAACCACTGTGACCTTTTCAATCTATTTATGAAATTCATAGAGAATTGCTTTCCAGAATGAGTAGGACTGCATGGTATAGTGTAATAGACTGAAGCCAAAACTAAGAAGATCTTTGGAGGTCTTGAATAGTCTGCTTCCAGTGAAGTCTAGAGTCTCCCAGACTTGTTACCTGGCACACAAGCTATACCATCAGTTCTCATGAACAGATTGTGAAATTTGCAATTTCTTAGGAATTTTTTTGTGCTGCAATCTACCCTGATATTTTTTTTTCTGTTGTCAGGCTGCTCACTTCTCATGCCAGCTGCTCCACCCACCTGTTCCCCTGTGTATAACTTAATAATCTCCATTTGATATAAACTAGAGCAGACCGAGGAAGTGTAAACTTTCAGTGTGGGATGATAGCATGGGGTGACTCTGGAGGAGTAGAATGTCTGGCAGTATACATACAGTAAGTACAAGATTTTGATCAGCAGCAATGAATAGATAGGATCAGGGATAATGCTCATTAAGTTGATTGGTGTTATGGGGACTGATTCTGCAAGGTGCTCTTCATCTTGTAGCCACCCAAACATTTTTGAGCAAATGAAATGTTTTCCTCCACTTTCCCATCTTCTACCATTCTTCAAAAGTCACAGTAAGGATTCTGCATCTGAGCAGGAATTTTAGCTCATATAGTCAGAGGATGAGCAAAATGACAGACATATCTTCCAGTCTTTGATCAATCCCACCCCACCAATCCACCACCCACACCAAAAACCCCACCCTAGTGCCACGTCACTTTAAATGCCCTATGGAACTTCTCAAAGTCGTGTGTTAGAGTGATGGTAGGGATTTCTCTGTGTTTTAATAACTTATTGTTTCAATCCAATATTATGAATTCTTTGGGAAAAATCGTGGTTTAATGTCATAGAAAATGGTGATTTTTCTTCGAACATCATCTTCTGAAAAGTTAACAAAGATAGCAGGTAAGCTGACCAGAATCCCCTCCACTGACAGTAAGAAGAGAACTTTCAAACTGTGGTTCATCCCCTCTTTCATAAGATGGCAAGAAAGAGACTTCTCTCCATTGACTAATGAGGCCATCTAGATTAGCAGACTGGAATAAATGTCTAGCCATAGAAAGTTAAACTTTTAAAGCTGGAGTGTGACATGAAGTCCACCCTACAAATTTCCTTGTACATACCACTGCATACATGTACAAATATCTGTATAAGAACTGATGATGTACTTTCATATCAGCCTTATAAAAAAATCAAGTCTTCGAAGATATGTTAATTTTCCAAATTACATTTGAATAATTTATTAACTGAATGAGAAAGTTTTCATAGCTCTCTCAATCTGGTGGCAAATTTTTCCCCTTTAGAACCAGGAAATACAGCAGTAATTAGTTTTCTAATTTTAGATTTGTATGCTTTGTTTTTTATTTCACATTTCTTTAATTGCATTTATAAGTATTGGTAAGGGGTTTAGATACTGAAGAAAGTTAGTTTAGCTAAGTGATTTAAACTTGTTGGTTCATTTAATTATATATTATCAGTCTACAGCCAAACACCTCACCTTATTTGGTCATGCAGTGCCACTGCCTTTGCCAGATTACGTATACAAGTAAAATGAGCAGACCTTGTCTGCCATTACTCATAATTAGATGGCTAACTCATCACCTCATGGTGAATCAGAGGTTCAAATATGGACAGTTAAATGCCTCCATGCACCTAGGTCTCAATGGTCTCAGTGGGCTGAACCTGCTTTTCTCTTAAAGATCTCAGTCTGAGCCAAGATTGTTCAGCATCTTACATTTGCCTGGATATGAACATCATTGAAAGCTGACAGTACCTCTAAGGACTAACAGCTGGGAATGCAGCTAAATAAAGAGGTGCAGAGTCCATTTGGACTACAACCATGGAAGCAGGAAATATATGCTGGGAAAAGAAAATCTCAGCTGATATCATCTACAGCATTTTGGAAGCAAGATACAAAGAGCAGATCAGCAGAAGCTCACTGTGGCACTGCGGACTTAGTAATTACAAATTAAAGCCTATGCTACATAGGCAAAAATGAGGACCATTTCTGACAGACAAAACATTACTAGCTCTTATTCACCACAGGCTTAAGAGAAATAGCCCAAAGAGCAATATGTTCACACTACTATGAAAATAACAAATAAGGGTTACCAATTAATTTAGAGAAAAGGGATAGAATATTCCTATCCTTTTGAAGACAATGGCAGTTCTCTAGTTCCCCTCATTTAATACCAGGATTGTGATCTGGTAGCACTGCAGGTACCTGTATTTAATTTATTGCTTCCCTGAATAGAAATATTTTAACCTTTCCTAATCATTATGGATTCACAATCTGTGTGAAGATCCTTCTCTTCAAACGTTTTCTCGCACAGTGTTGGTATTTTTCCAAGGAAATCCATAGCTTAATGATATGGAGGTACAGCACTTATTTCTAAAATCTGACAATCACTGTTACTCGTATTCTTCTAAATAACCAATTCTGTATTTTAGCCGTTGCTACACAAGGTGGCAGACCGGAGCTCTTTTTCACTATAACTTGGAAGAGTTTTTGTTTATGTAACTGTGACAAGATGCAGGCCTAAAATCCCAAAACTTTAACCACACCCAATCACACAAGCATAATATTCTAGCTAATTTTGCAATACGATACATGATGGGTGCTTACAAAAACCTTCACCGGCAGCATACTTCCAAACTTAAAGATACGTATCTGCATGGATGCATTTTATGGATTACTGTTCTAAGCTACTAACAGCCATTCTGTGTGGGCCTGATAAATACTCCTCACAGGTATCACACAATTTGTTAAATTATTACACTGTTACACTTAGGAAAGAACAAATCCTGCCAACATTTATGTACGTGCTTGACTTTACCAGCCTGACTACTCCTAGCGTCAAGTGTAATGTTCATAAGATCAAAGCCTCAGATATCATATGCAATAAATTGGAAAAGAAATGCCTTCTGAAAAAATAACACTTTCCCTAGCTGAAAGCTATGGAGATTTCACTGCGATTACCATCAGCAGCCTGGTGAATAAACATGAGACACTCAGGAATTTACTCTGGTCAGGCATCAAGGCGAAGAACAGCACAAAACAAAGGAGGGAGAAATGAGGCAGAAGGGATTCTTTACAGCTTCTGAATGAGGTAATTTATTCTGAAATGTCTGGTTATTCTTAGTGAAAAGTCAGACAGGCCTAGAAAAGGGCCAACAGAATTCAGTGCTAGACAGATTTTGGAAGTAAAGCTCTGGAATCACAGGAGCTTCACCTCTGAATTCTACACCTGATCGCTATAGAAATGTCTAATATATCTAACAGGAAAAGCAAAACTGCTGCTAAAGGCTTTCTCTTTATTGTTAGTATAGTGGAACAGAGAATGAAAAAGGATACAGGTGAATAACAAAGAATCTCATGCTGCTCCATGTTTGGAATGACCTCTATTTGCAAAACCCAGGTATTTACTAAAATGAATTATTTAACATCCCAAAGAATATAGGAAAGCTGTGTCATAGGGTGGCTTGGTAATTGGTCTGGCTTATGCTATAATTGCTTTACATACAAAGAAAATGTTCGCTTTTTTTTTTTTTTTTTTTTTTAATACAGCTTGGAGACTTTTCACTGGCTACTTCCAAGCTTTGCACTGCTATTTGCCATCTTTAGACCTTCTCTTACTAAACCACCTTCTCATCTTCTAGCAAATCCTACTTTCCATGAGGGTTCCCTTAGTAAATCCCTGCTGCAGTGAGTGGTTCTGAAGAAGGCACCCTATGAACAACTACAAATTACTGAGATAATTTTGAATGCTAAGTTATGGACAAGCTAAATCAATGAATACCACTATTTCTGCTGAAATTCCCTAAAGTTTTTCAACTGTTAAAAAGGACTCCAGACTTGGAGTCCTTTTACATGCTTCTGGCAACAACTAATTTAATAGCATAGAATCATAGAATAGTTAGGGTTGGAAAAGGCCTTAAGATCATCTAGTTCCAACCCCCCTGGCATGGGTAGGGACACTTCACACTAAACCATGTCACCCAAGGCTATGTCCAACCCAGCCTTGAATACTGCCAGCGGTGGAGCATTCACAACTTCCTTGGGCAACCCATCCAGTGCCTCACCACCCTTACAGTGAAGAACTTCTTCCTTATATCTAATCTAAACTTCCCCTATTTAAGTTTGAACCCATTACCCCTTGTCCTACCACTACATTTTCTTATGTTCAATGTTTCCTTATCTAAACTGCAGAATATGGGAGCCATTTGGTGTAGCTAGTCCATCCTGAAACCATGTCAAGACATGTCTTCACAAAGTTTATGGCTCTCTCCACACTTTTCCTCATACCTTGCTTCCCATGGGAAGAAAGCCAGACATGAGGCTGTTGCATGCTGAGGCCAAGTCTTCAAGTACAATAATTTGATCCGATCTCTGGGTGTATCTTGGTGTTTAGACATAGTCATTATTCATTCAGTGTTTCGAGCAGTATATTCACTTTTGCTCACATAAAATGAGGTGTTGGAAATCATCAGAGCCCAGTTCCTTCCTGTTATAAGGAACAGACCCTAGTCATTGGAATATCATCCTGGAAGATCTGTGATAACAGAATCTTTGAAAGATGGATCACAGGCAGAGTAATTAATGTCATTAGGACTTCCCCCAGTGTTCAGGAAGTTAATCCTCACTGCTAATTTCTACATTAGCCACACAGGAATTGCATGCTTATTTCCAGATGCATGTGAATGGGATGAAAGGAAAAGGATTAAGGGATGTGACTGCCGCAACACCTTCATATTATCTGTTGGAGCAACTTGCAAGGGCTAAAGCTACCGCAAAGAACAGCTTGCTTAGCCATGGTCCTACATCTGAAGGGACTTGTAAAGTAAAACTGAATTGAAAATGAAGCTCATAATTTTTAGATTATAAATGACATTTAACACAGGAAGTTGAAATAGAAGGGGAAAAGTGTATCATAATCGTTCACTGCTTGAGAAACTGTTGAACTACTTTCTGTCTCTTTTTTGTTTTTCCTTGCCTTTTTATTTCTGCATTATCATTCATAGAGTTTTCCAAAAAAACTAAGCCATTGTTAGAGCTTTTAATTTCTTCTGTGATTTGCAGGGAAGACAACTGTTGTTTTCATCTATTCTTCTCTGGCAGTGAAGAACAAAGAAAGAGATTGGAGGCTTCTTTCTGAGGCGCTACAACAAGAGACAGAAGAGAAGGAATTGTCTTGCTATGCAGTAAAAGTCTGCAAATTCTCTTCAAGCATTCTTCTAAGACAAGCAAAGGCCATAGAATCACGGAATAAATGTTCCTTTTCTTGAAGACTGTTAGGAAAAAACAATTGCAGAGAGAATATTAAAGTTCTTAAAGTGTTGATAGATTATAGCATTACCTCAAGGAGAAGATCTGGTTTGGAAGAAGATACACTCTGAGGAATCAAAAGGGAATGAATAATATTATCAAACCAGATGCTGAACATAGCAAAAAAAGTCTGCTTCATCTGACCTTTCTGCCTGTATAAACAAAAACACACATTATGCTGGGTTTGAGATGCCTGAAATAAGGATAATTTTTCTGGTCCTTTTTTTCTGTAGATAGAACAAACAGATTGCAAGCAGGAATACAGGCTATTCAAAAGTAGATCTGAAAGCTGAGAGAACAAGCTATAGGAATTGAGAAAAGCTAGCATGATGCATAGATACTAGTATTGCTGAGAATTATTTAGGATTGTACCTGGCGTTTTCTAAACTCCTTGCTTTCATACCAGTCATGGTTATCATTAGGTGAAATTGAGGTCTCTCAGAAAGGAATTCTCATTTTGTTGTGCAAGACTTCAAACATACTTGGGTAACTAGATTCACCTCACCCTGTTCAATAGGTATTGCAAAATGAGAACTGTCAGAAGCTGGACTGACAGCCTGCTCTTGTATGTCTTATGCAGTCAAGGCAAAGGACAGACTCATTTGGAGATCTACTGCTCTGCCACTTGATTAGATATTCAAAGTCTACCCCCAAAGAGAATTACTCCTCTAGTTCCTCTTGGTTTCTCTCAAGTTATTTCTACTTTTCTTGACCAGCATCCACAGCATAGTGGGGTATAACTCTCCCTTGCTGTTCACATGGAGCAATAGAAGTGGTGGTAACAGAAGTGCAGAGTTGATCTTCAAAGTGAGCTGACTCCTAAGCAAAGTTCCCCACTTTTGCCAACACAACAGTACTCCTCCTCCTTCCTCTCTCACCAGACTCTCTACACAGCCAACAGAAACAGCCTGTAGCTGCAACAAAAACAACCTCATGGAAATACAAAATACTTGGATCCAAGGAGCAGGGTACAATGCCACATGAGGCTAAAACAGACCCTGGGTCAAGGACAAAGGATATTTAAGCAAAGCACGGTTGAATCACTGGAGAATTCTACCTCCAGATAATATTTTTTGGTAACAAGGTCACTCAGACAGGCAGCTCGCAATCTTATTTTAATCAAAGCAGGCAAGTAATTGTGAAAAACTAAATACATGACAGGAAAAAAACCAACATATCAGTCTATGTATACAGATACAAAACTAGTTGTAAGTGAACTTACAGACAAAAGAAAAATGTGCTTGTGTCAAAGATATATCATTGCATTATGCTGAGTAGGAAAGCGCAGCCTTTGCTCTGGAAAGAAAACATTTTCTTAAGATACTAAAAACAAATCCATGGGTCAAGTCAACAAGCTCATTATCATACGATTAGACTCTGGTTTGCTATGTATATATGGGACCAGAAAGTAGTCACTCTCATGCTAACCAGTATGCTTTTAGTGCTTCTATCACTGAAAATGTGCATGGCTGTATCAGATTCATTGAAACAGAAATCTCCAAATAGGTAAGAAATGGTGAGGGCATAATTGCTGTTCCACTCCCACACGCAACATGATTCCTTCCCTTCCTGTAATTGCAGTAATGTCAAATTCAAGCTTTCAAAAATAATCAAACCAGGACTCTCTAAAGTAATAAGAATTACTTCATAGAAGCTGAAATAAAACCCCCCAAACACCACACTGCATAAGCAGGTAGGGAGTTTAGAGGGCAGGGAGCTGGTTCTTGTTATTCACCTTTCACAGTGCATTGTTCCCAGTTCTCTTAAGAAACATTTCTCTAAGCACTAGTGGCAGACACTATCATCTATAATTAGTTAATTCCTAGAGATGTGTAGAAGAGACATCAGGTTTCTTCAGACTGCTTTTTTATAGCATTGTACTTCCATAGCCAATACATAAATGTTCTCATGTTCATGCTTTTCTCAGAATACCTTAAAAGCCAAGATTTAACAGGAGCCAAACGACACAAAAGAGAAAAATTGGCCAGACATTTTTTCTAATTAGGTTCACTCAACAAAACAGTTAGAAACAGTTTCAAAACACACTTTCTACCTGTGTATTTTGCTAGTATGTACCTGGAAAAATACATATTTTCAGTAAAATACCAAAGACATGCACAAGATTAAAGATACAAAATCATGTGAATGCAGACGCAGGATAAAGTTAACCCCTAGCACAGAGAAAGGAGAAAAAGTTGTAAAGATATCCATGGCCAGTGACTGTGTAATAAACAAATGAACAAAAAGTAAACCAACCAAACAAAAAACCAAAAACCAAAACAAAACCATGACAACAACAAAAAGAAATAAAGTATTATTTATGCTCACAGTCCATACAAGATGATTTGTTCTGCTTTTAATAGACCTGACTGCCATTTGCAATTAGAGATGTTTTTATCCAGTGTCTTCTGCTCTGCAAGAAACAAGAATATATTATTAGCACCCCTCTTAAAATGTATCAGATAGAGTTTAAATATGACACAAAAGCCTGTATTCAGTATGACACTACCCTAGTGGAAGTGACACAGAGCTTTATCTTCCTTTCAGTTGAAGTAATAAATTCTGTCTGCTATCCCCACTCAAAAAAAAACACTGAAGCATCAATAACATTTTATTGATACTAAGAGCAGGTTGGCCAGTACTGTGCAAATGCGGAAGGACAGCCTCTTTGCAGATACTTTTCTACTTTTATTTGCAGATTGTTCAGCAGGGGCAAAATTTGCTCTTTGCCATATGCAACTGTCAGAGTTATTGATTTGCCAAATCCACATTTCTTCTAAACCAGCATTGTTAACAGAGTTATAACAAGAAACATAGTTTAGCAACAAGGCAAAAAAAATCCTTTTGTAACTTAAGGAAATGGTGCTAGCCATTCTGCTTCTGTACTTTTTCTTGTAAAAATATATTGTTGCCAGCTGATGGAGAAACTAGCTGAGAGAGTTTAACCCTGCAGGAGATGCAGATGGCTCTCTGTATTAGTTATGGGTGAAATTAAAAGAAATTCTGCCTGTGGACAGAAAAGTGGGGTTTGTTCCTTATTTTCCATTTTCTAAAGATGAAAGCTGCCATATAAGAAAAGTAGAAATCCACTCTGCATTTCTTGCTTATATAGTCAATGTCCTAGCATGCACACAATTGTCAAAACCTAGATTAAACATTCTAAATGACCACAACATTTTCTTCCTGGAGCCAAAGCTACGACGTGATCTACAGCCACTTTTCCCTTATTTGGAAACCTCAGGGCTCATACTCCAGGCACAGTAAAAACACAACGCAGAGCTATCAAGCGAAAGTAATCCTCCTTATTTTAAAACAGATGACTAGCTATTTGCATGGTTAAAAATACCAGTTTTCCCTGGTTAATCCGCTAGCCAGTCTGGTCTATTTTTCTCCTCATCACAACCCTAGGTCATTCTTGGATTAAAAGGAGACTGCGCCCTTAGAGAAATTTTCTTTAATACCTTCACAGCATAAAACAAATAAAATCCAGATCAATTTCCTGGATCTTTACAATTCATTTCCTTTATTATTTCATTAGCTTTTTTTTTCAGTTATATTTTTATATAATGTTGCAAATATTCAATATTGCAAACTCTTATGTTCAGCTTTTGCATCTACTACATTTTTGTGCTTCCTGTTAGAATAAGTAAGTTTCCTTCAAACATAAATGTAGTAGCAAGCTGCCTGCTACAGGAAGTGCAAGAAACTATAGGAAATTTCCCCATCACATTGTGAACTGTAGAGAGCTAGCACCACCCACGAGAACTGGTAATGCTGGTTGTCAGGATGCCTGGGCCACACCAAATAGGTAAGGTTTCAGCTCCTCAAAGGAGCCACCTCTCCCAGAAATGCCCTAGGAACTGTTTCTAACTACTGTTTACAACTCCTACAAGCAAGCAAGCTCCTGAGGATGTGGTGGTAGACAGCTTGCCACCTTTGTTGCACACACAGCAAGGATTTTGCTAAGGAGCATCAACTTCTATCGTAATGAGTGAGAACACAACTGTAAATAACCAAATATTTCTCATGTGGCAGTGTTAGATATTCACTGTAGGAATACATGCAGCATGGCAGGTAAAATAACTCTCTCTTTGGCAATTTTACAAGTTTTGAAGTTGTATGCCAGAGTATACAGCAGTGCATGAGGCAGGAAGAAATTACAGGGCTTGTTTAGAAGTCAGTATTATGACTCAAGCTGTCAGATAGATGGTTTGAGATAAGAATTAATTCTTAGGTAAATGGTAAGTGCTGACAGTAATTTTTTCATTGTTAATATACATAAGCCTTTTTTATTATTATTAAAATACTGGTAGGAAATAAAATTTTACCTACAAAGGGAGAAAATCATCAGTCTAAATCTGTCTGAAGTTAAAAAACTAGACAGAGAACAAACTTTTAAAAATTAGCTTTCTCAGAAATTTCATGCTCACTAGCAATATTACTCTTTTTTTATGAAAAAAAGTATATACAACTATTAACCTAATTTTAAGACATAACCCACACTGACTAATTACTGGCAAGGTATCTTTTCTAACATTGCACTAATATAGATCCCTGGTAACAGCCTTATACAGGCTGTCACTGCTATTCTCTGATGTAGGAGGGAGACAAGTATGTGAGGCAGCGCAGACTGGCAGAGCAGGCTATACACGTTACACTTTGCCAAGATGCCTGAAGTACAGAGCAAAACTGTTCCATTCAGCCAAATATGGAGCCTGTGGAAGTCTAGCAACGATAAATAGTGACACCTAAGGGAAGGAGTGAACATTTCCAAAGGGAAACAAACATTCATGAACCCTGACTAAAAACAGCTATCCAGTTCCTCTCAAGATTACCTTTATGATTCCCAGGAAAAAAAAAAAAAAAAACCAAAACAAACCAGTTTCAAAAGGGTAAGTTGTTAACACACTAACTGCCCAGAATAGGAAAACTAGCAGAAAAACCCCTCAATCATTAGAAAGCCCAGAGGCAGCTTCACCCAACTTTGCTATAGAAGAAAATTCACACATTCAGAACATTAAAAGAATATAATAATGTCAATATTATGATCGATACCACATCAATTCCATCTCAAAACAACCTTCTTCAAAAAGGTCAAACAGATTCATCCTCTCTGTAGAATATTTCCCCCTCTAAAAAGAACGTATTTCTAGCTTCATATTGCATAAAACCAACAAAGCCTGCACATCTTCTAGACAATCTTGGTGCTAGCAGAGAACAAGTGTATTTTCTGCTCTGCAGTTGTATGGCCCACACTTCCTTAGGACCATGATTTTCACTATTTTTCTGATCTCTCCAGCTCTGATTACCAGCAGATCCCCACATTCATCTCATTCAGCAACCATAATACTTAGAAGCTGTTCTGTGAAATAGAAAATTGTACTAGTAAAAGAATTACATAGGTTTGCTACTACTAGTTGTAGACAAAAATCTCCCTTTCTTACTTTAACACCTTTGAACTTACTTTTATCTCAAGTAATTCCCTGATATTTCAACTGAGAAAAAGACCTAAGAGAATACTCCAGAAATCATACTCCATTAACTCACAGCCTCACCATTCTGACACATCTTCTGTATGTTACTGTGCCATGTTCTTGTTTGTCCATGTCCCACAACATAGCATCTGTGTGTTTTGCTATCTTAATGTCACCAAATGCTAGTTTACACAGAAGGGCTTGCTTAGGTTCTAGCTAGTTATATACCATACAAACACAAATTAGCAGCTTACAAAAATTACTCTGTAATCTTTAATATATGAGAACATAAAAATAGTCTCTCCAGCACTGGTATAATAGTAAATGCTTAGGCATGGTTTAGTGGGAGGTGTCCCTGCCTATGGCAGTGGCGTTGGAACTAGATGATCTTAAGGTCCTTTCCAACCCTAACTATTCTATGATTCTATAATTCTATGATCTTTGCTCTGTTCCGATATAGAATCATAGCATCATAGAATAGTTAGGGTTGGAAAGGACCTTAAGATCATCTAGCTCCAACCCCCCTGCCATGGTCAGGGACACCTCCTACTAAACCATAACACCCAAGGCTCTGTCCAACCTGGCCTTGAGCACCATCACCGATGGAGCATTCACAACTTCCCTGGGCAGCCCATTCCAGTGTCTCACCATCCTTACAGTAAAGAATTTCTTCCTTATATCCAATCTAAAACTCCCCTGTTTAAGTTTGAACCCGTTACCCCTTGTCCTATCACTACAGTCCCTAATGAAGGGACCCTTCCCAGCATCCCTATAAGCATGAATCAATGAGCTCAGAGCCCCAAGAACATGGGCTGTGTGTCTATATCACCTTATTCAATTGAAATGCCTTGAGCTGTGAAATACAAAACAAGCTTCAGAAACTAACAAGTCACCTTAAAATATGGATTACATGAAAGTCATGCTGCGTTACATTGTTATAACACAAATATTTGTTATATGCAGACTGAAGAGGGTCTGAAAATAAGGATATAAACACCCTATTTGGGCAAGTTCATAAAATCAACTATAACAGCAAATACAATCAACTATAATTTGCAAAGTTGGTTGTTCCTAGTAAAAAACAGATGTCAATATAGGCAGCAGAGTGAAATGAAGAATTCTAGATACTGTCTTTTGTCACTTCACTGTTCTGTGGCACCCCAGTACTGCTCCAGTTTCCAGTGGTCTTTGACTTGAGGAATTAACTTCATCACCTAGAAGTCTTATCACCATGTTTAACAAACTTAGGTTTTCTTTCATTATTTTGAACCTGTGCAAACCTTTTGGTATGTACATCCTTCAGCAGCAAAATCCACAGTTCAGATGCACAATATGTGAACACTTCTTTTTATTTGTTCATTTTGTTTTGAACCTCCTGACCGTTAGTTTTGAGGCCCTTCTTTCACTGACCAGAAAAGGCAACAATCACTTGTACCCTGTCTGTTTTCTCAATGTCACTCATCATTTTATTTATCCTATTATGGTCTCCATCAGCAGATTTTGACAGACTGAATCATTAGGTCTGTAGTCACTTTTCCGGAAGTCATTCTGCATTTTCAATCCTCCACGCTCCTCCTTCTGCTAGTTATGGTATTTGGTTTGTTCTCTACTCCATCTTTATCATTCCTAACACCTCTCTGCTTTTTTGTAGTCACCACAAGAGCACATTGCCCTAAAAATACTCACAACTACAGTATCTTTTTCCTGAATGGTGACAGCTAATTCAGGACTCTTCATAACATATATAAATTTAAGAATCATTTTTTTTCATCTGTGTTGCTGCACCTTTCTCTACCATGAATTTAATCTGCCATTTTATCACTCAATGTCATGAGACCTTTCTTTGCAGTAAGTTTTCTTTTTTACTGCTCTGCAGAGCTTAATGCTGTCAGCAAATGTAGTCACCTCCTTCTTTACTCTCTTTCCTAGATTATTTACACTGAATAGCATGGGCCTTAATGTAGATCTCAGGGGAATTTGCCAGGTGAAAATCCTATGCCAAGAAACTGAACATTTGTTTGTACTTTCTGTTTCCTATCTTTTCAACTGTTACTAATCCATGTGAAGACTTGGTTTCCTCAAGTATTTTGGAGGGATTTCTGAAAGCCTTCTAAAGTCAACCTCAATTACATCAGCTTTGTCAAGTGCACAACAGTGATTCCTTCAGGGAACTACAGCAAAGTTGTGAGACATAAATATCCCATGCAGAAGCTACACTAGCCCTTCTTGAATATCTTATATTTATCTACAGTTTCACTGCCCTGTAGACACTTCAGAGTCACCACTTAGGAATTTTCCACATCTTCTCCGAAGTCCTTTTAAAAACTGGTAACTCATTTGCCACTTTCTCTGGTACAGAGGTATTTGCAAGTAAGAGTTTATATGATACAAATAATAGTTCAGCACTACCTAAATAACAACCTCTAACAGTTCGCTCACTCTCATCTGTATTTCACACTTACATCACCTTTTTCAAATGTCACAGTAACCTTTGTTTTCCATCCTCTAAGGCATGCTTAGAAACAACATTAGGAACAATTTCACTTTAAAAAGATGTTGTTGTTATTTTTGTTCTGTTTTGCTTAATTCTTAATTCCGACATGAAGTTGGCCATCTGACCAGAGTTTCTATCCTGCACACAGCAGGTGCATTACAAACAGAAACATCAATGTTTTTACGTTCATTCAAATTTGACCTCAACTAAAGGATGGTGGTGAACATCAAAACCAGCATTGGCAGTGATAAATATCACATAAACAGTGATCAAGATCCATCTGTGGGGGAATTTGCATGAAAATAACTCAGCAGTGATAAAAACATAACTATTAGGAACTACGAGTCTGATCAGCTGTAAAGTGCACGTACTTTCTGATTTTAAGTCTTATTTAGGTTTTGTTAAGAAAATCTAAGGGAGAAGAATGGAAAATTTTCAGTGGTAGAGCTTTTAGTGATGTTTAGGTATCAAGTGCTCTATTTTGTACACTTGAAATGCCATCTCCTTTCAGTAATCTTCACTACCATAACTGAACAAAGAAATTAGTATAATGAAAAAATGGGTACAAAAAATGCTTCCCATTGAAGATTCACTGTTGACATTCTGTTATGGCAGACATAGGACTCAGCGCAATAGATCTGTGCCAGAAGTAAAACTGTATCTATGTGTTCTTAAACACAACGTGTCATGTGGGTTTGATTTTTGTTGTCAGGCAGATTTTTGTTTGTGTTTGGTTTGTTTGTTATTTTTTGTTGTGTTTTTTAAAGAGATAAGCTGCTGTGTATCCTAATGAAATGGTAAATTTGGCTTTTGTTATAAATAAATGAAGGTGATATCCACGTAACCTATTGAATTCTTATGTCTGTTTTACCTCCTTATGTAACTAAACCATACATGTCTCTTCTTCTAACAGTCTGACCCACACAGCTTGTCAATAAAGTGTTCCCAACTTTCCTCTCTGCAGGCTTCCTCCCAAACCTAGTTTTCCAATGATCAATGCAACCCAATATGAGACCAGTAACAACTCAAAATTTAACAGCATTCTGCAGAAAGGAAATGAAAATTGCACTATATCAGAAAGATGGATAGTTTTCCTTCCACCAGTCTAAGAAATCCACTTCCTTCCTTACTGTCAGCATCTTATTTACAAAGTACATTCTTTGGTTTTCAAGTAGCTGGACACCAACACTGTGACACATGTTGCGTGCAGCAACTGTGTTTAAACATGTTTGAAGATTCAGTGAAATAATGGTACTAAAGAAGCCTAACTTTTCAAATAGAACAGTACAGCAATTAAAGCCATTTTTAGAAGGGTATCTAAGATGTTGTATTCCCTTCCACTTGCAGAGCAAAGATACCCAGGGAAGAAGAACGATTTACAGAATACATAAGTTAGCAACTGGATTAAATTAAACTAGTTTGACTGAGAGCCTAAAAACCACATGAACACACTTTAAATGATAAAATTGTTCACACAGATTTAAAGAACAGTTTTATTAACCCAACCTATTTATAGAATATTATAACACAAGGACATTTCCTGTAGGGATTTTAATGACTAATTTTATTAAGTATTATAGGAAATTCTATCTTAGGTATACACAACAATATAAAGTCTGCTCGTATAAATGGTGTGCAAACTAGAGTAGCTGTAGATGCACTTTCAAATCTATTAGCTTTTTGTATAGGGCAAAGATTCAATTTTTTTTTATGATTCGTGGATGACAAGGAAGGCAATTCATCACAGCGAAGTCCACAAATCAGAGTAAGTAATCACACTTTTTTGCTGCCTAACTTAAAAGTGTAGGATTTGTAGGCATCTCCCTGAATTGGATGGCCACAGTTAAATGAGCGTAATATGCTTTATAATCCAGCATTATATGGAAAATCCCATTTTCCACTCATCAACACACAATGGTGTAAGACAGCAAAATAAGCTTTTCTAGGGTTAGGTAATTTTTGAGGTATCTCTGTAGAAATGCTAGGAACATAAATTGAATCTGTTTAGAAAGGACCCCCAAAGGTAAAGTCTCTCATAGTCTCGTCCATCACATTTCTTTAACCTCTGATAACAGTCGATAGATGCAGAGCAGACTTGTGAACCTCTGGCAGGTAACACTCAGTCAAATCCCCTTTCCCAGGACATCTACCTACAACTATCTCCTTTTGCCTTCAAATTTTCAGACAAAAAAGAAAAAGTGACTGTTTACAGGACAGAGATGCTGAACTGCATTCCTTTGAAATAGCAAATTGGTGCTGACTGTGTCCCTTTTAATTGGAAGTTTTGTGAAATAAAAGAAAGCTTAGGCTTAACCATGTTTATTTGGCTAGAATCTAAGGAGACTATTTTTTTCATCAGTTTTGCTAATTTGTATAGAATTTATTTCACTCTTTAAGCATGCAAACAATTCATTTGGAAGAAAAAAGAAATGCATTAGTCCTTTCAGTTTGCTCTTTGTAAAGAGTTTCTTAAACTCTAAATCCAAGACCTTTTCCACTGAGCACAATCCTCTAAGAAAGCAAAAAGGAAGACAGATGTCAAAAGAAATCTAGCAGAGTGTTTCACAATGCAATCCAAGTGCCTAACCAGGACAAATATCAATGCTATGTAGCAGATCTTCAGGAAGATCTTGTACTTTCTGTTATTGCAATGAACTTGTCTACTAGTGGTGATCATTCTCCAATGCACTCCCCCAAGCACACCAAATTTCTAAGAGATTTCCTAAATTCTTGATGTATTGTGGTTTTGCAGTGGTTTAGTCACTCCCCACCAAGTTTTCCATAACCTTGCCCACAGCACTGATAGCACAAATTTAGAATTGTATTATTTAATAATGATCACACCTCTCTGATCATCACACATTCCTGACTTGTTTTACCTTAGTACTATCAGATGCAACGCTAACATCTGATCTGCTCAGTTTGAAAACTACCTTCAACAGCACAAACTGAGTTCTTCCAGTCACTCACTATACTTTTCCTGCAGCTGAAGAAATTTATAATCCTTGCTTGCCTGACCATAGCACTACTGCCTGTAGCAAACAGATAAGAAAAATTAAGGTGAAAGAGATGAAGGTGAGAAATATTAAGAAGGAAGGAAAATATGGAAGTAACAGAATATAGAATACCAAAGACAGATTCAACAAAGTTCAGTTCATAAAGGCTTGTTGATAGGTGTCTAATGATAAACAGTTGCTCTATTAATTCAGTAGAAGTTGATCCACAACTCTTGTTATGTTTTAGGATCAGCTGGGGATATATTGTTCCCAGATCCAATAGTTGGCACAGCACAGAGTTCATCCAGAGGTAAAATAATTCTTCCCATAGGCAGAGAGTCTTGGTCTGAAGAGCTCCTATGAAAACACAGGTGTAGTGCAAAAAGCTCTCCTAAATTACAAAATGAGAGAGGATTGCAGTAGATTCTTGACCTTTTGTCCTCCCCAGGGGTGAGCACTTCAGTAGAGCAGCTGTTCATCTGCTCTGTTAACACCCTCTACATTTCAGAATCATATAATATTAAACCTATTCAGTATCAGGCAGTGTAAATCTCACCTAATTTGACACCTGATACAAAAAGCAGAAAGGTGTTATTACAAATTACAAATACACTGGAATGAATTTCAAGGAAAAAAACAGCACATTCATGATTAATAGACTGCTAAACAGACAATTACTAGTATCTTTCTATTTCATTGGAATTTTAAGCACAAAACTGACAATAGTAACCTGCATTCAAACTGCTTAGGGTAACCTCTACTCAGAGTGCTAGCTATTTGGAATTACTGACTCCCACTGAGTTGTCAAAAATTGACAATTCTGTAATTTCTCATTTCAGTTTGCCAAAAATGAATTGGGATATTTCATGAACACTACTTCACAAGCTGTGATATTATCAGCTCCATAGAAAAAATTCTGTAAAATAATACAAGTAATAGGAAGCAATCAGGGACGAATTGTGAATCTAAGACTCAAAGGAAATTGAGTAATGTAAGCAACAGAACACAAATGTAAAGTGTGTTACTGCAGCAAAGAGAAGGGCAGCCAAACTGCAGAATGAATTAATGCAGTCAAATCAGTCCAGAAAAAATAGAATGGGTCATAAGCAAATAAAGAACAAAATTAAAGACAATGAGGGACTTCTAATGAATGAAGGGCTGCCGAAATTAATGAGACACATCAAACGGTTGAAATACTGAACAGCTTTATACAAACTGTGAGGCAGGTAGAAAAAATATAAAAACTTTATATTTTGTGTGAGGCAAGTTGAGAACAGAACTGGCAAGTCATCAAGTGGCAGAGAGATGCAATCCATTATATTGACTGTAGGTATGAGAGGACTTTAAAACATGACCATATATACCCAAGAACTTCTGAACTCAGGAGAGAGATTTTTTTTTTCAAGACATGAATGCATTGAGAAATACCAAGCTGTGGGAGAAAAGAAGGGTAAATATGATACCATTTCAACAAACACAAAAAACTGCTTCTGATTATTTGGTAAGTAAATATAGCTTTGGTTGCTGGCCAAATAATAGAACTAAACCTTTTTCTGTGCAGGAGGTAAGCAAGGTGTGATCTGGAAAAATCTTAGGTTATAAATTGTACCCAAATATAATTTAAAACATACTTTTCACTTTTTTATTTTTTTTTAAGGAAAAAAAAAAAAAAAGAGGTAGGAGGGAAAGCAATTGTAAATGTATTTTTTTAAATTATTTAATATACTCCTTATGAATTTCAATTCACATATGCATGATAGTATTGTGTTCGGTCACCAGAAAACAAAAATCTAAACTAGGAAAAGTGGCTATATCCATCAGCGATTTGCCTGAATGGTTTCACCTTTTGAAAGTCAGTTGGTGGAAAGCAAATAAAGAATAATGATAAAACCTATGTTTATTGAGTTGAGATGGTGTATCAGGAAATGCAAGCATTACATCTGCACTTAGATATTTTCCTAATTATAGGAAGCATAAACATGACTTATTCCCGACAAACATGGTGTATTCTGCATATCTTGCCATTACTGAGTTGGCAGAGAAGTAAAACAGCATAACAATTAAGATTACCAGAAGAAAATATATATGAGTAAATACTGCAAATACCAGAAACAACAAATTAGCAAGGCAGAAGATAAGTATCTCAGAGGCAGGAGGAAGAAACTGAAATATCCTGACAGGAAATTTGAAGTATCTTTCAGAAGTCTGATTTGTCATGGCCAAATCATGGCAAAATTGTTGTTGAGAAGACTAAAGAGGTGAGGAGCAGATATTACATGTCTTCCATCACCAATCCTCCTGGCAACCTTAGCCCTGACTCTGCTATTCAAAATCTCTCACGTCTGCCCTGATGTGTTTCATGTGTAGCCCCCATATTCTGTGTCTGTTGATATGGTTGCCCTGTCCTTGCTCTGCCAATCTACTCTAGAAGGGTGAAACGCAAGTTACAACAAAGTATATTCTATTCTTCTATTCTTGTCTTTGACAAGAATATTCTTCTATATTCTTCTATTCTTGTCTTTGACATTATGATCTTAGTCAAATAGCATTCTGTGAATTTACTTTTGCAACAGATTCTGAGGGCTTAATAAAACAAGAAGGACTTTCAGATAGTGTTTTGAGAATTAATTGCTACGTATAGAAAACTTAACCCTTGTGTTAGAAGTACTATAAAATCCCAGAAAACAGTAACCTTCTGCCCAGTCAATATACACTACTCTGCTTTTGGCATGGGGATTCCTGTTTGGATTTAGCTGCCTTTTCAACCATTGTCACTGCATGCACTATTCAAATCTCTTTGTTTATTCATCAGTGTTCAGAAAGAAGTCTAAAATCAGCACAGTTAGAATATGACCTTTTTGTTTCAGCTTGCATAAATAATGTCATGAGATCGTATTTCTACTCCCTCTGACGTGAATAGTTTCATGAAATGAACAGAAATAGAAGCTTTCAAAACTTTTGCAGCCTAACACAGCCATCTCCCTAAGTGGCTAAATAACAAAAATAGCAATTCAACCTCTGACTAGCAAAATGCTAGAAAAAGAGAATCTGACCTATCTACCCAATGAAAAGGATATTAGTAGTACTTGTAGTCCTCATTGATACTGAGAGGAAATGCAAGATTTCTTTTTTACTCCCTCCACATCTTCAAGAACAGGATGGAAAAATAAAAAGATAATTTTACCCTAGTACTAAGAGAACCACTTCTGTCTACAGCTTTTATTTTACCCAGAGAGATGAAAATACTTTACAGGTATTTATGCAAGAATTATCTCTGCTTCACAGACGGAGTATGTGAAACAGATTCTGGTAACTTGTTCACCAGCTTTACATCAAAGGAATGTTGGAATTCTAATTCTGGCTGTGTAATTCTCTGCTGCGTGATCTTGACAAAGTTGGATCTAACTTTGAAGCCAGTCCTGCACTGAATGGGAGGTCAGACAAAATGACCTCCAGACATCTCTTCCAATCTAGTAGTATTCTATGTTTCTAATTTGCTTTGCATCTTTCAGCTTCCTAGCCTGTACATACAAATCACTATGCAGACTTCAAACCCCAGATACAACATATTGCTAGGCTCTGCACAAAGTCACTGCTTAATCAGGAACCTACTAGGACATGGAATTTTAAATAGCAAAATCTGCTCCTTAGCATCTGAGCATCATAGTGTCTGTGGAATGACAATTGAATATCATTACCAATTTTAAACTAAGTGCTAGGACATAGCTTATCATCATCCCCTAGAGTACAGAACACCCAGCTGTTCTCCATTAAAAGAAAGCACTCCTTGACTTCACTGAATGTAAATAAGGGTATCTTATTTATAATAAACAAGATATGTTCAGCAATAAAGATCACAAACCCAGTTTTAAAAAATGAATTTCATAGAAGAATTCCAAGTTTCTCCACAAGTATTTAAAGGGGAAGATATCTCTTGTGCTGTAGTTTTGTACAGACGTCCATCAGCATTCTGTCATAAGGTTGAATGTTTTCTCTCCTCTGGGAAAACAATTTGAAAGCTTAGAAAATATTAGTTGAGAAGCAGGATAGAATAGATGTATTTTTACAGCTAAGAGGCAGATGACATTGTAGTAAGTTGCTTGACAGAAAGAGCAGAAAAAGACTGCTGAATATCTTGTTAGGCAATCAGCAGCATTACAAAAATACAAAAATAAAATTACTTGGAGTTCAACTAACACGTTGAAAATCAGTACATAGATAGGCTGATAACAGCACCTTTCGGATATCACATTGCTCTGAGTAAGTGATTTTTATTGCAGCTCTGTAAAATTATGACTTTTTTAAAAAAAACGAAACATCTCTGACCAGTTGCCTTGCAAGTTTTGCAATTTTTGTTGATGTAGCTGTGTTTTCATAATCATCTCATTTTCCTTTTGGCAAGGACAATACATCTTCCGCTTTGTCTAATGCCAGGGGTTCTGCTGACCATGCTCTAGCATCGACATTCTTGTTTTGTCGCTGCTTTCTCTGCAACATTTTAAAAAGATTCTTGAATCCTTGCAACTACAACTTTTTTTTTTTTTTTTTATGAGATGAAAAAGAAGTTTAGTATATGTGCATTACCTCCCCATTTACAGCTAGAATTCAGTTATGGGTCATGATGTCTCCTAAAATACAACATTTTGAACTTGGGAGCACTTGATTAAATACCATCACCTACAGTCTTCTCTTCTATGAAAAGCTATTGCTCTGCAACAATCAAGAAAAGCAAATCTGTAAAACTACTCAAACTTCACAGTTCAGAATCTGCTGCAGTTGATTAATTCACCAGCAAACACAATACCACAGCTAGTACCTTAGGCAGGGAACAGAGGGAGCTGAAGAGCTGACACGAAAAGTAAGCTCCTTCAGAAACAAAGACAGATGGTGAGGTAGCAGCTTAAAGCACCAGAGGTAAAACTGACAAAACCTGTCAGAGCCCTTGGTTGTTTTTTAAAACACACACACAAGCTCTGTTTCCTTTGAGAAGAGGAAACGGGGATGTTTCTTCTGCAACATACCTCTGACTCCTTTGCAGAAACAGCTACCTTGTGCCACTGCCTCTGGGGCCTCCTGCAAAAGGAGCTATTAAAATCCTTTGTGCCTTTTGGGGGTTTTTAATACTTATTTGCTCTCTGCTTTCCATCAGGGAAAAAACAACCCAATGAGCAATAGCCTGAAAAAGAGAGTCTGAATGTTTGCTAGCACCAGCAGTCAGAGAAAGGTTTGGTGGTTTGTTTTGGGTGTGGGGTTTTGGTTTTGTTGTGGGGTTTTTTATTTGGTTTTTTTTGGTTTTTTGTGGGTTGTTGTTTGAGGTGTTTTTGTCCTTAGCAATGCTTAACTACTATTCCCATTCAGTTGTTCACTTAACTTGCTGTATATGGTATGATTTTTAAGTAAGGACCAACTCACTTGTTTTGCTGTCTTGATCTGCTGCCATTGTAAATAGTTCACAACATGCAAATTTGTGAAGACAAAAGGGGTCTAAGAAAAAGGAGATATGAGTTTTAGCCCTGGGAGTTTCACCACACAGTATTGCTATAATTCCCTTTTCTAAAGGGAAGATAAGATGCCCTTTCTTCCTCCTTCCTGTCTGGCCTGCTCCAGAGGTAAACTGGGTATATATCATTACATATATATTTACATATGTCTGATCTAGTTGATGATGTACCTACCCATTGCAAGGAGGCTTGGACTAGATGGTCTTAAAGATCCTTTCTAACCCAAACCATCTTATGACACATTTAAGGGCACTTCTTCCAGTTTACTACTCTCAGGAAGAGTCAGCATGCTTGTGCAATAGCAATAAGACAACAAAAAGTCACCTGACATCTTCAAATGTTATTTTTCTGAGTTGCATAAAGAAATAGGTCTAGATTAATCAAACTCAGCGAGTTATGTTGATGCATGCATCCCCAAATACTTTCCCTGTGCCTTTTCTTTTTGACCAGAGACGTGCACAACAACAAAACTCCCATTTATTTTCAGTACATAACAGCACACAGTCTGAGATAAGGTTAGTTAGATCAAATATGAGCTAGAGACTTCTACAGTTGTGTGTCTCGCAACCCTTCCTAGGTTATATTCAATGAATGTCCAATAATTTGTTGTGAACCGTCCTAATCCACAAGAGAACTGAAGACAAGCATGACAGTAGGTCACACAGTACTCCTCAGTGATAGATACAAACAGTCAAGCAATCTCTTCTACAGGAATCTTTAAGACAACAGAGAGGTTTTTTGGGGGGTTTTTTTGTTCTGTTTTTTGGGTATTGGTGTTTTTTTCCCTAGGAATTTTTTGTTTTGCTTTTCTTTTTTTTTCTTTCTTTTTTTTTTTTTTTTTAACCTAACAGAGAAAGAATAGTACCCCAGAAAATTAGATTTAAATTTTCGTTTTCGTTACTATTACATTCCTTGGGTAGCAAATGCATTCCTTAACAAAAGCAACAAAAAAGGAAGAAACTAAACTGTGTAACAGGATGAGCTGAAGAACCAACATGCATTTGGAAATTATGCTCCTTTCTTATTTGTTCCTTGCTTATAACACCACCAACATTTTCTTCATGCAAACAGTAGCCTACACAAACATAAAAGTTATATTTCTAAAATAAATGGGCAAAAATTTTCCACATACATTATCCACAAGATGGCAGTGCTTCCATCAGTCAGAACGGCCTGACTAAACCGATTATCAATACAACCTGCCTTTCTCTGACTACACACGTAGCTGTTAGAAGATGGTATTTTACTCATATGCAAACAAACCCTCACCATTCAGCAAATGGCTGAGCAGTATTTAACACGCTGTAATAATGAATTTCACAGGCTAACTACTGAAAGCCAGATTGAAGAAGGCTGCTTGGGGTTGATTCTTCTGTGAATGCACTGGCCTTTGAATCTCCAACAAAAAATTACTAATAATTATGGGCTTCACCTCTGGTGCAATGAGTAATGTAAAGGCTGCTAAATTGGTGGGCTTATCCCCTGTAGCCAGCTGGCTAGCTATCCAAGGCCCACTGAACAGCTTAATTCAGACTGGTGGCAAATTATAATAATCAAATAGCATCCTATGTATTCATATGCAACACAACAAAGGCATGACTGTGCATGTGTTACGATGTGTGTACTAGCTTGATGTGGCTATTGCAGTGGACGATAGTTGTGAATACAAACCAGCATATGCTGTCAGATATAGCATGAACTCCTCACACATGCTTAGTTTTCATTCACCTTGCTGCTGTTGCTCATAGTAACAAGATGAAACTTTTACTCATGGCCTACAGTTGTATTTTCATTTAGCTGTACAGACTTTCACTGCCCAATTAAATAATGTTTTACCTGAAAAACAGGGAACTATCATTGTTTTAGTCACAGGATCAAGACATAAAGAATATTTCTGCTATTGTGAAACTATCACCACTCTGCTTCTTTTTCATTACCTACCTTCCTATCTTCAATCTACTGCAAAGTTGATGCCACCATTTTTTCACCCAATTAAAAAATTCTTCCTTTGGGAAAAAAGATAATAAAAAATCCAGCATCAATCAAGAAAGAACAGGATTATGACCTTTTATCTGCAAAAGTTCTTCATAAGAAACATTTTACAAAATAAATATTGGTCCTCTATTCTCCTGCTTTAATCCACAGCATTTTCTGGCAATAGATGTTTAAGGACAGACAATATTGACCTACAGTTTCAGAGCTTACTAGGTCTCTGAGAATTTCCTGCTCTACAGTATATGAACAGCAGAGTGGCAAAAGTTCTACCACATTCAAAGCACAGTTGCTTTCCTGCTACACAAAACAAAAATGTCAGTGGGAAACACAAATATCCAGTTGGATAAAAAAAAAAATAATTTAAACTAGAAGTATTTTCATACTATGATAATAGAAGACTCTTGGGACTGATTTGCTGGTAATGATCAGCTATCAGAAGAGAAAACCATATGGAAATATTTACATTTGCACACCAATCAAGTATATACCATCTCAGCTAATATAAACCCCTCTCACATTGGACCATAGTATATTGCTATACAAAACACTAAAATAGAACAGTTATTTCAATTGTATTTGGGCTTTGAACGAACTAGCATGCTTATAATCTTTTTTTACCCCTGCATGTCTTGCTAAATTTGAATTCCTCTTATATAAGAATAGAATTGCGAACTAGCACAATTTAAACTACTTTAGCGTATGCCCTTGTTAAGCAGATTAATAACCTAATTCCCTGATATCTGCTCTGGCTAACTACCAGTTTCCAGGTGTTACAGTTTTCTGTTCTACAAAGTAGCACACACACTAAAGCAGTATTTGTATATATACATATACATACAAATACATATAGACAGAAATAAAACTTTCAGGTTTTTATAAAAACCTGTGAGAGCTATCACATTTCCTAAGAGCTCTCCACTAGAAGAAAGTGGAAGTTCCTGGAAAGTTTTTCTCCATACATCGTTCTCACCTTTAAAATTCACCACTAGCATGCACAAAATCACCAGGGGAAAGAGGAGAAATTGAACACCAGTGTGTACATAACTGAAAAAAAAAAAAGAGCAGCAATGAATGTTTTGTCCTCAGGACACTTTACTGCAACTCTTGTGTTTGCCAGTTGTATTTTGGTTCCTGTTCTGCAAACAGCTGGGACAGTGAATGAATTACCATTTGCATGCACATACTTTCAAGATAAGGACTTCGGACTGTAAACTCTGAGTTTAGGACTAAGTCCTTTCAGTATACATGTGGCACTTCACACACTGCTTTTATGGAAAGAAATAAGTAAGGGACAGAAATGAGTACTTCAGGCACAGTTTCCTCCTTATTTCTACCGAACCAAAAGGTCACACTGCTTTAAAATCTGCCATCTCTGAGATATGAGGAAGTTCCAAATGAAAACAGGATTCAGACTCCTCGAGTTCTCTGCGAACGCTTGATTTAGAATTAAACTCTAGCATCAGGCTTTTCTACAAGGAAGAAAAATAATTGGAATTATTACTTTCTTTTCAAAATCAGGCCTCAGCAAACATATTGCAAACTCTGGAACAGCCCAAGGTTACTTTGTGCCTACAGCCATACTTGTTCTTTCATCAGCAGCTAGCTTCTTGTGACCTCCCTTGCTCCTCAGCTAGAAGTATAACTGAGCATTATTAAGAATAGTCACAACTGACCTCAAAATTATTTAGCTTAAGGTTTTGCCTTTTCAAGAATAACAGTTGCCTGCACTTGATAATCTTTATGCAAATACTTTAATTCTTTATTCTTTTCAGCTCTCTACAAAGCAGTACAGACCACTACCTTTCTGGAGGAAACATCTTCAAACCCAGTCAATTTCTTCACTTTCTAGGCCATACACACTACCAGGACCTGAGAAACTCACCAGATTTCCTCCACTTACCTCTCATGATCTGGTTATTTACTGATAAAACAGATTCTTTTCCTCCTCCCAGACCAGTATGGGAAACAGCAAAATAAAATGTCATAAGGTAGCATTAGTCTCAATCCAAGTAATCTATAGAGAAGAAATGTGATATTCACATTACTGCCAATAATTAAGCCCCAAAGCAGCACTTTATTATTTTATTAAGGCTAAAATTTCAATTTGGCAAAGTCCCAGCACAAGCTTCAACTATGATGTCTGTAGCAGTAAAGAGATGTAATTCTGCTGCTAATGTGAATGGTTTTGCTGGCAGCAAACAGTTAAATGTATTGATTTCCTGTCAAAGGTACAAAGAGTACTAAAACATGCAAATAAAAGTATGTCTGATACAGAAAAAACATATGACAGTTAAAGGAATATTTCATAAAACTACATCTGATTTCCTTTTAAAGATTAAAGCAAGAGTCTTACCAAATGAAAGCCAAATGCCTGCTTTCTCTTTTCTGTACAGGAGCTAACCTCATTGACTTAACTTGATTTTGTATTGTGCCTGTGATCAGATAGAATAATTTTTCTAAACTTAACTAAAACTTTTGCTTGTTATTAGGAACAAAATACCACCATACCATTTCCAGTAACTCTGGCAACACACGTACAATATTCACACCATAATTACTAGAGCAGTCATCTAAGCCTACAAAGCCAGGACTGGGTTTGGTCCCTCAACTCCAAAACCACACTTATCTTTGAATGCAAGAATTCTCTAACATAATTTACTATGGCTCTAAGCTAAAACCAGTCTTCAGTGATGTGCACAGAGCAAATATTTCACAAAAAGGGTGAAAACACTCTAAAGGGATACAGTTTGGTCTCCTCAGTAGCTAGACCCTTAATTAATGCTATAAAATTCCCATCAGTAACTTCTGCAACCCTACTTGTGATCATCACTGTATTGCTACGGTATGGTACGGTACAGTACAGAACAAGAAAAAGCTCTGACACTTTGCAAAGACTATTACTGGGAATAGCAACCATGACCTAGGACTTCCACAGCCAAGTAGCAGCAAGGGTAAGGCCCATACACACGCTTCCAAGTCAAGATATGCACCCAAAACATGACCATGTTCAGCCTAGACAAGCAGCACATATCAGCAGTAATAGCTCGCTTCCTCTTTGAAAAGATTTAAAGTTTAATTATTCTATATAAGAATATAAGGTCCATTCAGCTATTGCTCATTCAGAAAGAGGCTTCCTGTACCTTTTTTTTTTTTAACTCATTAAGTACTGCATCTGATAGTGTTCAGGTGAAAAAGATGATGAAAGGCTACATTTGTCTTCCTTGAAGATTCGAGAAAACTGATCAATAGTTCAGTCTCCTTTTTTCCCTTCTGTGTTTCCAAGTGATGCATCTCCAGCTTGGAGTAGAAATTAATCCTTAAATATATGACTTCACAGTTTTACATCTCCACTTCATTTCACTTCTTCAGTCCATAAGGTATTTCTGTAAAGCATCATTCACTGATGCATTTTTTATGCTGCCTTTTTTTTTTTTTGGATCCTCAAGAGTGTTACAAGATTCCTTCAGAAAACAAACCTAAGAAGTAAACTTCCTCTCTCTACTAGGTTTTAAAATTCATGGATTCAGTGTAAGCTGTGAGGTTACTTACACATAGGCAGAGCCTTTTTATGCCTTTACCTCCAACAGACAAAAATCACCTATTTTACTCTCTGTATCACAAGGCTAGTAAACTTTTCTCTTGCTAATATGCCGCTCTGATCTCAAATTTGATTAACGTAATTACTTGATTAATTTTGCTTAGAGTAAAACTGTTTCCAAATGGTACTAAATACATTGGTTCTTTTTTGCACGTGAAAGAAGTTTGTGTGCTTAAAAGCTTGTCTTTTTTTCTAACAGCTGTGTTGCTGTTCTGATCGAAGGTGTTAACCTTACCTTTTCTTGCAGATTGGGGACATTATCAAAAGATGTCATTTGTACACTCTCCCTCTTTTTATAAAAAATCATTCATTGAATGAAAATATCTCCAGAACCAATGAAGTCAACTGTGACACTGGAAGAAAGCAACTGGGAAAATTATTACTCATTTCATTCTCTGTAGTCGTTCTATTGTCTGCTTCTTCTTATGCCTAAAAAGTTAACACTCTTGGCACCTAGCTAACACTATACAATGGCTTTGTTCTCAAAGCTAGCTAAATATGCTATCCTACCTCCCTGCCCTATCCCATTTCTGGAGGTGAGGGTTAATATTCAATCAAGATCATTCCCTAGATCAAATTTGCACAGATATTTGTACCAGCACACACAAGGGCAGCAACCGCAGGTAGGTGGGAAAAAAACATGTAGGAACAAGAGTGTAGATGAGAGGACTTTGTGTAGCTCAGTTTGTTTCAGTAATCACAGTATTATAAAAATACAGTTAAAAAAAAAAAAAAAATCTGTGAGTGGTTCATTTGTTTAAAAATACGTATTGTTTCGTTCTTGATTTCATCTCCAGTTTCCATTTATTTCACCAGTGTCTGTCATCAGTGAACTCTAGACCTCTGCTGAAATAGCTATCTCAGAAAGCACAATTATTTTCTCATTTTTAAGCACAGTGGTAATACATTATGACGAATAACTGTTGTCAGTGAACTTTGAAAGTTCATTTAACCCCTGAAATAACATAATTCTTCAGTATTTTTTTTCAATATCTTACATTTTTCCTGTTTTTAAGACTGTGTAATTATACTTTTAAGTAAAACAAGAGATTAAATGATCCATTTAATCCTGGATTGCGTATTATTTGACCAGTCTAATAGCAACTAACCAGACTGCCATTTCTACTGAAATTGCAAAATTTTGATGTCTTGTATTGAAACAGCAACAGATGGAATTAAGATTATTAATGATTATACAAAAATGATGATAGGGTTAACAGCAAAAATGTAATAGATACTCTTTAAGAACTCAAATGACTTTGTTCTAAATGAGCTAAAACTAGATAAGAAAAAGAGGCATTTTTTTGTCTGTAAGTCATGACTTTTTCCTCTTCAAATTATCCATTTTGGGGGGGTTTACAGCTAAAATTATGCTGAGGTTCTATAATATATATAAAAAAGAGAATACATAACATACAGTTGATTAACATTAAACATATCAAGCAGTCTTGTTGATGCAAAACTACAAGCAAAATGTCTTTAATACTTTTTTGAATTAGAGGCTGAATTTTTAGATTGGTAAATGCAATAAAATGACTTACCAGTAGAAATTAAACTTCTCAGGTGCTACAGAACATATAATCTGATAACAGACAAATTCTGTACTTTTCTACAAGGGTAATAAATTAATTCTACTTTTATCCACTTCCAGTAGCATGGGATAGTCAGAATTCCTCTCACACACCTTCTAGGTTAGCCATATGCAAAGCATAATTGAGTCATACAAATTAATGTAGCTCTCTTAAACAGCTTGCGAAAACAAAATTCACAAATATCTTGCAGTGTAGATTCATTACCAAAGAAGTATAATGTATAGGTCTTCTAATGCTTCCTCCTTTTTAGGCTTTCAGCTGTTTGTCCTTTAAGCTTTTATTTGGAAACTTGCCCTTCCAAAGTAATGCTGAATCACACCAGGAGATTTTGATGAGAAAGGGAACATGAAGACCTTTCTATATCTCTCCAGTATAAGAAACTCTGAGTTTGGCATTTATTTATATCATAAACACACATACTCAATTTATTCAATGTGGCAATATGTTCAAATTTGAATGGATGCGGATCATGACGTCATGTCATTGAGCAACAACTGATAACTAGGAATTGATTTTTACTGGAGTGCAAAAAGACTGTTCTAGAGCTGACTTCAGAAGGATCCTATTGGGAGGGTATCCTAACTCCTCCAATATGTTCACTATATCACAAAAACTAAGTTTATGTGAAGTAGTTATTTCTTTTGAGAATATTTTACAACTTTATTCATGCTGCACTGGATAGAGGTGGCATCCCACTCCTCTCATCCATTCTTCCCACATCAGGAAAAATAGGACATCATCAAAATGGGACAAATTTCTAGATAATTTCTGCAGGAAGATGCTATTCTGGAAGAAATAACTGGGTATAAAAAAATAAAAAAAACACATTCCTTTGGGCAAACCACTGGCTGATATGAAATCTCACCCATGAGGAGGCTTTAAATTTAGAAGCTTGCTCGGAATGGTTTTGGTACATTTGAGTCTTCCTTGGTTCAGCAAATTGAAGTAGAACATACTGTGAGGATCCTTCCAGCTCTACATTTTTGTATTTCAGGTTCAACATTTTTATAGGATTTTTATTCATACATTTTTACTGCTTTCAGAACTCTTAAAAGGATGCTCAGATATAATACTCTTAAAGATAAATTAAAGGACAATGAACTTGAGAACTGTACAAAGTTGTTTAACAAGTAGCCTCTGTTTGGTATTTTCATCTAGTCTATTAAAACAGGTGAATAACTCTGAGGTCTTTTGAATACACATTTACAATGGCTTATCACATATACTAGATTCAGACTTTTCTCTATGATACATTAACACATACTAAGATAATTTAACAGCCAGTGAGCCTTAGACTCCCATTCCCACTTATCAACAGGTGTTCAATGTGATAAGAATAGGCCTGACTGTGGGCTGAAGTATCTCTTACTCCACCTGTGCTGATGTGTTTCTTTTACATCTTTTAATTCTGTATAATTGTCTATATTGACATCTGCAATTTTAGAAGCAATATTATTTTCTACATGCGATTCATGGATAAACTGCTGAGTGGATGAAAAGAATACTAGAAGCAAAAAATTGTTGGTCCCAGTCTGACTTCCCTGCCACTTGGGCAGGTTGGTTAAACTTCATTTCCCATTTTATGCATGTCATGGGTTCAGCAGTAGCAGTCATTTTTCTCCTTCTTAGTAGTTGGTACAGCGCTGTGTTTTTGACTTGTGGCCTGAGAACAGCACTGATAACACCAATGTTTTAGTTAGTGCTTAGTACATTTTGGTCTGGCCAAGGACTTTCTGAGCCTCATGCTCTGCCAGGGAGGAGGGGGAGCCGGGAGGAA